>JXSR01S014434.1:29759-40554 GCA_000969725.1 Ophiothrix spiculata | reverse complement strand
TCAATTACGATAGAAATGGGTACATTTTATCCAAAATGTCTTATAATTTGTGGGAATATCACGGCTGATCGCGGATGAATATACACCTTTTCACTGTTTTAATGTTCTAATCGTCAACAGATGGTGGTGTTTCGTTCATATAATTAGGGTCCCTATAATGTTAATAAATAGAGCATGCGCTATCATATCTATCGGACATGCCCAATTCCGATTGTTCTTATAACAAAATTCCAAAATGGCGAATGTCACGATCGGATGTGCAAAATAATTTCACCATATTTAACCTTGATTGGTATGTTCCTGTAAGTGTTTGTTGAAAAAACTCTTGGGGATAATTTTAAAGAATATTTACTGAACTGAATCCTGAAATATTTGATTCAAAATATTACAATGAATAGATTGATTTGATTCCTCTAGGTCGGACAATTCACTGCCATTGTTTACCTTAGTAGATCGACCGGTTAGTTCAGTCTCTCTCATATGTTCTTGCGTAAAGTCCCAGCCCCTAACTTTGATCCAAGTTCACGTTCAAAAAAGGTGGGACATTACTCGAGTCAGTACGGTAATTAATTGCAATAAAATTTGCTTGGTTATCAAATTTCAAAACACACACAAAAAAAGAACTTTTGTATTTATCAAAATTATAAGATCATACCAGTCTATGCTCCATATAAGGTATTTAATAGTCAAGGATGATGAGTTATTTGGAGCAACATTTCTGGCACATGTTTGGAATTAAATTCAGCAATTTTCTGAGTATAGGATCAGCAGTTCTTTTTCACTGGTGATAAAATAAGAAGTGAAGATTGTGTTCAGAGTCTGTCTCTGCAACAAATGCCAACATTGGGGCTCTGCACACAGAAGTATCAAATCTAGATGCATCAAGATGAATGTGCATTTCTGAAGTGCAGATGTTTTCACACAGTCGCGTATCAATCTGACTTTACTACCATTGTGTGTACTGACACGCTTGGGTGTGCGTTTGAGTGGAAGTTGAAATATGCAGCTACGCGTATGTACATACACAGTCATTTACACTCGTGTGATCATTTTCTGAAGTCCAGTTTAATCTCAAGTATCTTGATGTGCGGAGTACAGATTGATTTGCTCTTGTTGAGAGCTCCATATTGTAGAACTTACTTGCATACCTGCTGCAATTGCCTAATAAATGCACTTATTGAAACTGTCTGTTACGCTATGATCAGGGTTCGTACACCTTGGAGCCTTTAATAGCACAACATAAAACAAGCACACTATTTTATTAATTTTATTACAATTTACATAGAACATAAAGTTAACATTGTAAGCGTATACACAATTTATTTTTATCAGAATCAGATGCAATCATGATGCGCCTCTCCATGCCGCACTATTAACGAAAGTGACAGCTTCTCTCTACTGTCAAAATTATACTTCAGGTAAAATTTCAATTTTCAAGGACTTTCAAGGACTCTGTGCAAATTTCCAGGACTTTCAAGGCCTTGAAAAGGTGTTTTCAAATTCAAGGATTTTCAAGGACTCTCAAGGACCGTACGAACCCTGTATGATAAGGCATAATGATTTCTACAGTACGGTTATGCTTTTCACATACATACATACATACATACATTTATTTATATAGCGCCTTTCCAATGATCAAAGCGCGGAAAAAATATATGAAAATAAAACAAGTAAACATCATATAAAAAAGAGCAAAAAACAATTATAAATTATACATATGAGTCTTCAACATTTTCTTAAACATGTTAATATCATTGATCTCCCTGAGATTACGAGGTAAGCTATTCCAAAGTTTGGGACCAGCAGATGTAAAAGCTGTATCACCAAAGCATGTTTTGGAAAAGGGAATATGAAGCCTTGTCTTGTCAGAAGTTGAACGTGTAATGCGACTGGGATTTGACACGGATACATTGTTGCAAGTAAACGGGAGCCTGATTATGAATGCATTTGAAAACATAAAGGAGGATCTTGTATTTTATGCGTTTATCAATTGGTAGCCAGTTAAAATTATAGACAAAATAAATATTTATTGGACAATGAAATGTAATCAAAAATTCAGGGTGGGGTTTCGTAAACAAACAATGGGGCCCTGCACTCTGAATTTGTGTTTACATTGACCAAGAAATTATTGTTTGGCCTATAAACTTTCTATATTCTTAATAAATTTTTAAGCAATTTTGAAACATTCTGGAATGTTCCATTAGCTACTGGATATTAAGCAAAAACCATATCATAAATATTGATTTTTCTAAAAATGCTTGTGACACCAACACAAATTGCGTGAAGAAGAATAAGTTGTATGTAAAATATGTAGCTTGTGTGGTCTAGTGGAATAGTGCAGGACTCCGAATCAGTAGGTCATGAGTTCGAGCACCGCTACGGCCAATGGGTTATGTCCTTGGGCAAGGCGGTATACTGGCAAGGCATTTAATCCTCATTGCTTCGTCTACCGAGCGTTATTGGGGAGCTGTTATGGGAAACATTACAATCTATGTGCAGATAGGGTGCACGCTTGGCCAGCGACTCCTAGGTGAATGCGAAATGATTGTTACGGTTTCTTGATGGCAGCGTAATGATAGGCTGCAGCACTTTGAGAAGTTGTATAAGGCACTCTATAAATGCTGTGTATTATTATTGTTATCAAAATATTGCTTTTGCGGTCAATTGAGAAAGAAACTGAATTTTGTCCTGTTTTAAAGTAAAAAAACCTATTGAATTTCTTGAACCAGATGACCAAATAAGACATGGTTGAATGCACATTTCCCATGATTATGTGTTATTTTGTTTAATTATTGAGAGAAAAACGCATATTGTTCTGAGCACTACTGAAGTTGTATGATTTTCAGAATAACTCCAAAATTCAACCAAACATGTACAGAATAGTTCTGTTCCAAGATAGCACACCATGATTCCATATCTGGTAAACATGGTCAAGCCAATGACAGATTAGCAGAGGAGCTGAATAATTAACTTAGCTTGGAATGTGTATGTATTGGGGAAAATTAATAAAATTAGATATAAAAACCATTGGAGCAGTAACACCTTTTCTCACGCATCCTACACAGAGCATTTCCATTGCAATGTGTGTCCTGTGAATGTGGACACATTTAGGCCGTTTATTGATTTCACAACTCGGGATTCTCTCATATATTAAATTGCGTTTATTCCACCAATGCTATAATCACATAAACATTCAATGACCTTTCTTATTTGACAAATACAGGACAACATATTCAATATCAAGTAAACTGAGATAAATCTTGACTTGAAATAAACAAAAAAATCAACTAATCAACCTTACTGCAGTATGTATTTAATCCCTGCACAATTTACTACATGCTGAAGTTAGAAGAAAGGTCATTTGTTAAATGTAAGCTTATCTTGTAAGAGTTACATGTGGCCAATTTATAGTTCTTTTAAAATATTTTGTGCAACATTTCTTTGTTGTTACATTAATTCAAATGCATCTTCTTATCAATAACGGATGCTTGGTGTTATAAATCAAACATTTGACATCAAACAAAATTTTGTGGCGTATTGACTTTTCGTCACCAAGCCTCCGTTATTAACGGAAAATACATTGTAACTATTTATCAGATTATAAGAAAACAAAGACATGTTGCACCAAATATTTGGTAGCTCATAACTATAGTTTGACCCTTACAATAGCAAAGGAAGCTTTGTAATGCATTGGTCTGCTACTATTGTTTTTTGATTTAATTCGTGAACGCGTGCCTGTACCAAAAACGCAGTGGTCTCTGACGCGAGCATACATTTTCAAGGTTGTTGTGTTCGTGTCTACGCACAAGACTTTGAGTACGCGTTCACGAATTAAATCCAGCAACAATAATTCAAATCGTCCCAGTGTGTACCAGACAATTTTGTTGTCAATTTAGTGGAAACTTTAACTAAATGTCATTAATCAATTAGATATTAAACCAATGGAGCAGTAACACCCGAGGCAGCTTTCTCACATGTTCTACACTGAGCACTTACATTGCAGTGTGTGTCCAATCTTTGAGATGCAAATGTGGACACATTTAGGCCAGCTATTGATTTCACAACTCCGGATTCTTTCATATATTAAATTGTGTTTATTCCACCAACGCTATAATCACATATACATTCAATGACCTTTCTTATTTGACAAATACAGGACAACATATTCAATATCAAGTAAACTGAGATAAATTTTGACTTGAAATAAATAAGAAAATCAACTAATCAACATTACTGCAGCATGAATCTACTTCATGCACAATATACATTCACTGTGATATGCTGCTGAAAGTCATTATTGTCAGCTGTTTAGGTTAAATATGTTGAGCTTATCTTGTAATAGTTACTCAAGTAGCAAAGCCTTGTAGGTAAAACTTTCAATGTGAGTATAATGCACTGGTCTGCTACTAATTCAAATCGTCTCAGTGTGTACCAGACAATTTTGTTGTCGTTTAATTTAGTGGAAACTTGAACTACTTCCCATGTTGATGTAATAAATGACATTACTGATCTCTTGCTAGTGTGGACATTGGTTTTGTTCAAGAGTCTTTTCAATGATTTGAATGAAGGTCATACTTAATGCATGTGATATATGTCTTGTATTTGCAATAAAAAAAGGGGGATACAAGGCCTTTATTTGCGCAAAACTGAGTGCAAATTTCTCTTACAAAGCAAGCAATTAGACAAGCAGATGTGAGATATCTAAAATCAAGAACACATTTTTGTAATGGGAAGGAAAACACATATTGAGAAGTCCATATCATTAAGTATTTTAAGACCAAAAACCTCCAAAATCTTGCTTTACTGACAATTTTTTCAAGAATTGTGTCATTCTAAGAAAGAAGAAAATCAACTAATCAACCTTACTGCAGAATGTATCAAACTCCTCAGAGCATTAATTTAGATTTGTTACATGCTTAAGTAAAAAAAATGTGAGCATGCCTTGTATTAATAACATACCATAGCAAGGGAAGAAAAGCTTTCTAACACATTGGTCTGCTGATAATTCAAATCGTCTTAGTGTACAAGACAATTTTGTTGTTGTTTAATTTAGTGGAAACTTGCCCTACTTCCCATGCTGATGTAACAAATGATGTTTCGTAACTCTTTTTAGTGTCCACATTAGTTTAGTTCAAGATCCCTTTCAATTATTTGAATGAAGGTCATACAATGCATGTGATGCATGTCTTGTATTTGAAATAAAAAGGGGGAGACAAGGCCTATATCTGCACAAAACACAATGTAAATTTCTATCACAAAGCAATTGGACAAGCAAATGTGAGATGTCTAAAATCAATAACACAATTTTTTAATAAGGAGGAAAATATATATTGAGAAGTCCATGCGATGAAGTATTTAAAGAACAAGAAGTTAAAATATCTTGCAGTAAGAATAATGTCATTCTAAGATAAATATATTGTGACTTCATCTCCTGTACAGCCAATCTTAAAATGGCAGGGCTGAATAGGTAGGTGGTTTGAAGGTCTCTGGATTGGAAATGACATTAATCAATTAGGTCCGTATGAACAAAACAGGACTAAAGTTAGTCTAGGACTAAGTCTTCATTGGTCTATTTGAGATCATTAAAAAAATATTTTTAGAACAAAAAAAAACCTGGTTTAGTTCAGGACCTACTAAGTTAATCCCTGACTAAACCAATTGTTTGTTCTTCTGGAAAAATAAGCTAATGTTCCAAAATAGAAAAGTGATCAAATTATAGAAATTTCAATGTAGATATTAATGCAAGGACATAAATTATCACAGATTCCAAAAAAATTTGAGAAATCAAATTTCACTTAGTCCAGGACTAACTTAAGTCCAGTTTTGTGCATACGGACCTTAGATATTAAACCAATGGAGCAGTAACACCCGAGGCAGCTTTCTCACATGTTCTACACTGGGCACTTACATCACAGTGTGTGTCCAATCTGCTGGATAAGAATGTGGACACATTTAGGCCAGCTATTGATTCTGCTACCCTTGATTCTTTCATATATTAAAACTTGCTTATTCCAGCTATGCTATAATCACATAAACATTCAATGACCTTTCTTATTTGACAAATACAGGACAACAAATTCGATATCAGGCAAACCAAGATAAATCTTCACTTGAAAGAAACAAGAAAATCAACTAACCAACCTTATTTCAGCATGTATTTATGACTACATGCTGAAGTCATAATTATTGTCAGTTGCATAAGTCAAATGTAAATGTATTTTGTAACAGTTACTTAAGTAGCAAATCCATGTAAGTAGAGCTTTCAGTGTGATTACAATGCATTGGTCTGCTACTAATTCAAATCGTCTCAGTGTGTACCAAACAAATTTGTTGTCGTTTAATTTACTGGAAACTTGACCTACTTCCCATGTTGATGTAACAAACGACATTACTGATCTCTTTTTTACATTAGTTTTGATTAAGGGAGCTTGGTCCGATTTTTAAAAATTTCGTTTTCAATGTCATCTGAAAGATGATCATTCAAGAGGTCTAAGTTTCAAATTTCAGCTGAATCGGTCAAACCGTTTTGATTTTACGGGTAATTTTATATTTCAGAGACGCCTATACGTTACTGTGTAAAATTAATTATGGTTACCATAATTAGACACATTATCATATATATCTCCAAAACAAAATATAACTCGGCCGTGAAATTTCACATGGATTATCAGAAAAATAAGAGCAAGATTTTGGTACCAAAATCTCAAAAAGTTTGAAAAAAGTTGAGGCAATCGGACCAAGCTCCTTTAAGATTCTTTAAGAATGACTGTAACAGGCTGTAATACTTAATGCATGTGGTAAAAGACACACAACAATAGTTGTATTTGGTGTTTGTGTTTATACGAGTCAGGAGTCCAAATCATAGTGATTGGGTTAGAATTTGACATCATAACGATGGTAGGATCTGTTAACTTTTTCACTGCAAGCCTGTTAACATCTCAGCTTTGAAAAATATCAATACCCATTTGACACCTAAGATGAGCACAAGAGAGATAACATCTAATTCAAGGACACAATATGTCCTTCTAACTCTCAGTACCTGATAGTAGCCACATTCAGACTTTGGTATTTATCTCAACCCTAGTCAAGTTAAGAGGTTGAGTTTGCGCCAGTAGAGTTAATTTGTCTCAACCCTTTATCTTTTTCTTACCTTTATTTTTACAAAACCCATTCATGTCCGGAAGTTATCTTAACCGCGAATAGTAACCTTGACTGCAAACTCTTGCTATAATAGATTCATTTCATTTTTGCAATTTTTCCCTGTCTCTCGAGCTGTCCATTCCGTGAAATAAGGAATATTAATTAAATTGATTGAATCAATATAGTCCTTCAATATTTGGCAGTGCACGAAGGCGGAAAAAATGGCCATACAAAAACTTTGTTTGACATATTAGGGGAATGAATTACTATAAAATAAAATTGCAGTCACTGAAATTCATCACCACCATCATCATTATTATCATCATCAACATCAACATCAACATCAACAACAACAGCAACAGCAACAACAACAACAACAACAACAACATCAACAAAAAAGAAGAAAAACAACAACAAAAATAACCCATATAAAAAGTGCAAAGGAGCGTATTGCTAAAATTGTTAAAATGATTCACTTTTCTACAACCTAATGCTTCATTATTTTAAAGTGTCACGATGTTCTTAATATTGCAAATAATTTGTTGTTTACTATTAACATGTTGATTTGTTTTGATCATGTAGGCCTATCACTTATTGGCATCAGCCTATAGTGGAATCAAATTTATTTATCTAGAGCCTACAAGTTTACAATTATGTGCAGAAATATGTAAAGTGAATACCATATCGCAAACATAATCTTTAATTTTTAATGCAAACATTTATATAATTTATACAGTAAAAGGTGAACCGAAATCAATATATCTTGGATGATTGTTTTTCTTTTTTAATAGGCATACTAATAGGCATACATGTAAAAAAGTGTAGTATCAAAACTATCTGTATGAGGATACTCTGATGGATTTTGTAATTTGCTATATTGAAACAATCAACGACAGGCATATCTGAGAACTTGCTGGGTGACTCGGACTTACTAATGTTGATAAATAAACTGGTTGAGTTCTCTACATCCCCACAAAATAATGCAGGTTAGCCTACCTTTTCAGTAAATTTAGTATAGTCATGATAAATGTCGAGGTATTATCAGGTATGGACAACTACTTGAGTTATTGAAAATATGTTTGGTATTTTATCTCAGGTAATCAAGAAATATAACTCGAGTTAAGTTCCATTTGTGAACACATCTAATGAAGAGCAGAGGACTCAACCTTAACCACTTGTCTCTGGGGTTTTTTTTTGGTGGTAATTTATTCAGGTTGTGGTATACATGAGACATCACTATCATTGACACTTACCCACTATTGCAGTTCCGGCATTGACACTGTGCATATTTATGTGAGAATGTGGCTGGTTGATTCGAGTGGTGATTTGGTTGGTGACAATTACCTAGGAGAAATAAAGAATAAAATCACTTTCAATGATGTCAATGATGTGTGAATAAAATTAGCAGTTTCAAAACCTACAAGTAGACTTTTAAGTAATACAAGGGAAAACATGTCCAGCATTATCTATAAGGTGTCCTTCAAAGAAATTCAATATTTGTAGGTCATTCTTAGAGTATTTCCAAAAAATCAATAGGTAGTTTAATTTTCTATAATCTCAGCCATCAAATGATATATTTAATATACCACACTTGCCTTTTTCATCTTTCTTCATCTTAATTTGAAAGATGCTAATAATTATAGTGTATAATAGCAAAATGTGATCAATTATCCATGAATAATTGCACTTCCCGACATAATTGAACTTCCAAAACTCAAGGTACAGTTTAAATCCTATACATGAATGTGTTTTATGTTAAAAAACAAAACTTGAGCTTTTCACCATTTCTGTTACTTTAAAATTCTTCATGTGATATTCCGCTCAATTCACTGGAGCAACTAAGAAATGTTAGTGTCTTGAGAATATCGCAATAAAATATAACATCAATCTTGGGCTACATTGTCACTGCATCAATATCAGTGATGTGGGAATAAGGCCTAAAAAACTGTTTGTTTGGCATAACCTGACCGACCCTGCTTTTGTTGCCGAACCCAGACTTTTTTACTTTTAATATGTGATAAATATGGTAAAATTAAGCATGGAAACAACACACTTTTTACTTTCAGGCTTCATATAAGTCCAGATTATTAACAAAAATGAAAAATGAGAGCATAAAATGTTGTTGCTTGTATGTCCTGTGGTTATGTAGTGCTAATTTTAAAGTCAAAAGCAAAAAGATCTGACTCACCTACCCTAATTATTTTTGTTACACCAAACAAACATTGTTTAGGCCTTATTTTCTGTGTTAAGTTTTGATGTCAACTTATTGCATTTTACAGCAACACAGCATAAATAATCATTTCTGTTTCCAACAAGAAAGGGTCTACTACGTCCCTTAGGTTAGGAAATAGCCTAATACTTTGAGAAAATTGTATTAAAAGTATTAAGAACATAACTAGTTTGCATCGTTGCAAGAAGCAAATACCACAGCTTCTTTGCACAGAACATTGACTGTACATAATTACATACAGCAATGTCTGCTATTACAGGAAGTCATGTTGTGGAATGTTGTAATAAGCCCTTAAACATTCATGTCATTTCATTTATATTAACACCTCTACCATAAACACAACTAACCATGCCAGACATGTTGGACTTTGACGCCATAATGGCCTTAGATCATCAAAGGACAAACGTCAGGAGTATTTGCATGTTATAAGTTTCAATTTTATTTGCTTCATTTAAAAGAATTTTTTCCTGAATGTTATTTTGTCTTTCAAAAGTAGTAAATATGACAATAAAATGTCTTTAACTTGTTCACCTTTAATTTTCCATGATTATTAAACAAACAATGTTATACAAATATTGACTGCTTGTGAAGGCAATAGAAAACATTGCCCCAAAGTGATTTTGAGACTATACTATTTCCCAAAACAGTCTTGGGGAATAGTATGGTAGTCTTAACTTGGGAGGGGGATAGTTTATATTACTATACCTCATAAATATTTATTAGGAAACCACGAAATACAATTGGTCAGTTAAAGCTGATGCGCATGACAGCATTATGCCTACTTCACCCAAGTGCGCGTAAAGCCCACGCAGGGAAAAAATTGAGAAACTATCGCACCCCTACTATCGCACCCCCTGTAATCATACATATCACTTCTCAGTTGGAAATTCATACGGTGATCGAGAAGAAGGGATATTTTTGGGTGATTTTTTGATGTGTTAATGATTATATGTCATGAATTGGTCATGCACATATGAGGGAGATGTAACATAAAAACTAATTCTTCGTAGTTAAATGTAATTTTATTCAAGAAGTTTAATACCTACTGCAACAAATTTGGTATGGATATCTGGTCAATTTAATTGTCTTTCAAATCAGTTCGGGAAAGGTCGTAATAACTTAACGGTGAATGAATACATTTACGGTAAAGGAATAACTTAACTGTGTTACTTCCGGTATGTCGCAATCGTAAAGTTATTCATTCACTCTCGTTTTCTTTAAGTCCTAGGGGGCTGATAATGACGATCGGAGGTAAAAAAAGTTCATTTCTGCATTTGTTGGTATATTTCTTAAAATTCATCTGTGCATTTTTCAACTCTACCTGGGAATTTTATTTTAAAATCGTATATAGATCGCCATCTTTCCAGTTGCGATCATATTCATAACATGTTTGGTATAAAAACAAGTTGAAGATTACTTCTAAAA
>JXSR01S014434.1:13821-29543 GCA_000969725.1 Ophiothrix spiculata | reverse complement strand
TATAATACTTGGATGTTTCATGTGTAGGGGTGTTTGAGGGGCGGGGGGTTCTGTCCCCTCAGGAAGTAAGAAAAAAATTTCAAAGCACAAATCACAGTTGAAGATTACTTCTAAAAGTATAATGGTGTGTTTATTTTTAGTTTAGTGTTGGTTAATAGTCCAAAATCTAATTCAATTTTATTTTTTATTTGACAATTGAATTTTCTGTGAATTTACATACCGTATTTACGTTTTCGTCTTCATTTCCGTTGTTCTTTCCCGTTATATATTTTTCATCACTCCAAATCATCAAGCATCCAATCGCCCAAATGGGCCTACTATATCACCACCCCACATCTGGGAACCCCCAAACTGACATTTCCATCTGCATAACTTTAACATAGGCCACCCGGGGGAGGAAGGGGGGTGGGAGTGGGCGGGTTGAGTAACGTGCCATGTGCCACTAAACAAACCTCACTTTTTTTTGCTCGCTCTCACCGAAACACCCCTATTCTTACCGATGTCACTCAATGACCCGTTATTTTTTTTCAAATTCATTGTTACTACTTGACCAAATAACCACTGGTTGCCGACCCTGTGTCCATGGTGTCTTGCAATCGGAAGGAGGCCGCAACGCTGCTACATATGACATTGGTATTAGTACTATTACACCAGTGTGAATGTTTGCGATCCTAGTCGGTCATCATCGGTCAACGGTTACTATCGGACAATAGCTTAAGACATTGTACACAAGCGTAAAGTTTGGACTGAGAATTAAGGGGTTGTAACCTCGCCCCAATGTTATGACCAAGGTATCCAAGACCAACATTTTTCTTAAAGGTGTAGGTTCCCATCTTAGCATGTGTGGATTTCAGTTTTAACTGATTGACCTTGACCTCTGGAATGCATATTGTGGAATTTTAACCTCAGCTTGCTTCTTGTTTTCTCTTGAGAGGCAAAAGAAAGTATGCAACCCTGGGGATGAGGCTGTTATGAAAATACAAAAGAAATAGAAAATAGGTATACCAATAATTTTACATTTTATGCTATATCTCCGAAAGTATACAGAATTTGGAGGTGAAATTTTGGATTCAGAATCAGAAAAATATGGGCTTTGATATGGTATCAAAAATATACTACTTCCGGTTGAGCCCAGGGGAATGAGAATGTGATCGGAACCTATACCTTTAATTGGATGTAATTTTTTTGAAATTTCGACGAACATTTTGCTAAATTTGTCAATTTTTTTAAACATTTTGACCCGGTGTTAAAGTAATCGTAGTACCCCTGAAATGGTAGTCAACCTTCCATATAGACTATTTATAGATTAATAACTGCGTATTACTTGACGCGAGTGAAATTGTACAACAATAATGCACCGCGTGCTGAAGTTGAAGTTGTCCACACTCACGAGGCGCAGCCGAGTGAGTTGGACAACTTCAACTTCAGCACAAGGTGCATTATTTTTGTACAATTTCACGAGCGCCAAGTAAAGAGCAGTTATTAATCTATTTCATACACGAATGATTAGAATATAATTTTTAAAAAAAATTAACGGCATTATTATTGAAAAATGTGTTTCCTATTTCAATAAAACATAGAAAATAGAACCATCCATCGTCCCATGTTATTCATTGTAATTTAGATTTACCTTTCTTTTAAAATGAAACTTGCCATGTAAGCGCGAGTATATTACGCGTACGCGTACATGGAATTGAACAACGCACCACGCGATACGCAGCGTGCAACTAGACGAGATTAATGAATGCGTACAAGTTACAAACTGTCCAATAAGATTTACAATTTCAGCGCGTAATTGCGTAACGCATAACGCAGAGTGTATGAAAACGGAATAAAGCGTAAAACTAATGCTGCGTGGGATTTGCCGGGGGGATTTGTTAGCCTATACTTTACTCTACAACCCGGACAATAAGAAAGGAGGACTTAGCCTACATTTCTGCTACACCGGAAAGATCTTAAACTATATTTTCCCCAATATTTTTGCACTTGTCGCCGAAAGACCCGCTTTTTGACCCAATCTGTTACCGAAAGACTCATCCCTACCTCCAAGGTGTTCGGTGGCATTCGTACGTTACTATTATGTGAGTACCAACCTCCCCAGGGTCGTAAGCAAATTTGACCATCCGTTGGGGGGGGGGAGAGACTGAAGAAGTTTCCCGATTTCTGCACTGGCTTCAAGGGAGGAGCGATCCAAAACTTTTTTCTTAAGGGTGTAGAGGTACAAACCCAATTTTTTTTGCCGAAAATAAAATTTATTATATTTACCGCTATATCTTCTATAAAGGGAGTGTCTGAGGGTGATATGCCCCTTAGGCAATGTTAGGAGATCTACAGCTTTGAAATCTGAAAACACAAATCACTCGATTTTGTGCATAGGTTTTACTACTTGATGCTTTATGTTTAGGCAGTGTCCAAAATGGAGTCTGAGGGTGATCTACACCATCAGTAGTAAGAAAACTTGGAAATTAATACAAAGCACAAATCCCTCGGATTTTGATGCATATATATTTCGCTATAATACTTGGATGTTTCATGTGTAGGGGTGTTTGAGGGGCGGGGGGTTCTGTCCCCTCAGGAAGTAAGAAAAAAATTTCAAAGCACAAATCACTCGATTTGGTGCGTAGATTTCGCTACTTGATATTTAATGTATATACGGTGTCTAAATTGTTCTTTTTTTCTCTTATCCTTTTCCCTTTTTATTCTCTCCTCCCTTTTTCTTTTTCTGTATTCCTTTCCCCTAGCCCCTTTCCCTTTTTTTTCAATGAAATGGGGGTCAGGTGAACTGATTTTCTGTAAAAAAAAATGGACCTTCGAAACCGATTTTGGTCTAGTGAACTGAAATTTTGGCCCAAAATAGCCTGAGCTGAAGATTTTAGCAGTTCATGTGCTAAAAGTTTGTAACGGGGTCAAAAGAACCGAATCACAATGAAAATAAGGATCTGGTGAGCGGCCTGAAAAGGGGACTACCGTACATATCCTGCCTACATATGTGAGTGCCCCCGGGATATTTACTCAGGTCTATAAAACTTCATAAATAGTTATTTTATAGAAGAAGTGTTAAAACATAGGCCCAATGTCGGTTTAATAAGTTTTATAAACGTGTTTAAAAAAAACGGCCGGAATATAATAGAAGAATCAAGTAAATCACAGCAAATGAATTACTGTCGCGTTACCTGGAAGTTCACCGGAAGTAACACAGTAAAGTTATTCCTTTACCGTGAATGTATTCATTCACCGTTAAGTTATTACGACCTTTCCCGAACTGAAATGCAAAAATTTCCAAGACAATTGAACAAATATTATGACATCTATGGCTCAAAATGTGAGTCAAGTCAACGGGGGAGCCGGTGTAGGAAAAGACGGTGGAGGAAAAGCCCATTGACTTGTACACAAAATTGTGCAAAATTACCAATCTTTCGAAAGTCGTCATGCCATAAGTTGAAATCCTACAAGAATCATTTTTCACACACGTTTTAATGAGAGACAAATATACCTATCCATGCCCATAAATTAATGGTAGGTGATGTATTAATTATAGTTTGGTGCGGATAAACTTTGTCATTTTCAGGGTTTTTCCACTACTAGTTTAAACAATGTTCATTCAAAGGTCAAAATTTTCATGACAAGTTTTCGAACGTTGTGAAAACGTGAATGAATAATAGTAATGACTTGTTGTAAATGCATAATACCGTAATTGCACGGATTAATAGTAACAAATAAGCCAAAGTCTATCGGATGAGGTTAATTATTGAGATAATGCATGTTTGATCACCCTGTATACCAAAAATGCAGCAAAGTAGCCATAGTAAGCAGAAATTTGAATGTAACTTGTCTCAAGCATTGTCAACTATTGCTAAGACAAATAAAGAACTCACCAAATAGCCCATAGAGGCATACAATTCTTTTGAAATGTATATGATTTTAACCACCCTGTATATTTCACCATATGGATATTAAGTGAAAAGTTCTATTTTCTTATTGAGAGCCCTGTGTTTTATCAATATAAATCCATACCTGCTTTGTTTTATGTTGATGGCTGTGTAGAATAAAAGAGGTCTATGAAGAGAGTAAAATTAACACATTTTTTTAGTTACACCCTGTATAATGGTCACACACCCTATATAATGTCAGTGTCATTTTATATTTGGTATCCTTGTAGTATGAGCTTTTAAAAAAGTATACTTTTATGGTGTTAAAATGCCCATATTTAATTCTGTGTTGAGAAATATTCAGATTGGTGATGTTTTTCTCATTAAGCGGTATGTTACACTTTTTCTGACCAATTCATGACTTATGATCTAATATCAAATTTTAGTAAAATATTTATGAGGTATAGTAAAACAAATACAACATGGTTTATTTCGAGAAGTATCGAAAATTCCTGATCCTTCGGTGTTGGATGCGTGTGACTACTTCCCTCCGCTTCGCGTCGGGAAGTAGTCACTTGCATCCAACATCTCGGGATCAGTAATTTTCACTACTTCCCTCGATACCATGTTGTATTTGTATACTATTGTCAGAATGAAAGAGCACTCAACAAGTCAAGTGAGAATTTTAAAAAAAAATTTAAAATGAAATAAAATATCTGTTGACCTAATTTTAAAAAGCCAGTAATGAGCTTGTGCTTCTAATTCAGTTAAAAAAAATAGCCAGGTACTTTTTACAGAATGATCGGTGAAAACTTTGTGATTTTTACTGTGTTTTGTGTGATAATTGTTAATCTGATCTTAAAGAAGAAATGACACAATGAATATAAAGCATGACCAATAAAACCTAAGTTTACTTAATATATAGGACCAAGTGATAATTGCTAACATTATTGTAGCGTTAAAAAGTAAAAAAAAAATCGGAGTGTTAATTTAAACAGCATGTATGCTTTAGTGGATATCTAATGCATGTGTATAATCACAGTTTCTCATTGACACAACCGCAGATCACAGACAATCAAATAAATGTATTTATTTCATCTTTTCTAATGAATCCAAGGGAAGAATACTTGTAACATCTATCCTGGATCAAAACACAGCAGCTTCTATATTAACAATATTTTCTTGGTAAAGCTTTGAAATGTGTCCCAGCTTATGAAGGCGGTACTAACATAGATCCCAAAGTACACACAATTACACGTAGCAATATGCAATTACATGGTGCCATGATGTGGATGTAGTAATAAACTCTGGCATTCATGTCATTTGATTTGCAATGCAGCTACTAGCAAACTAAACAAGGCATGAAAGAATAGCATCATTTAAACTTAAGTTACTGCTTTAGCTTTTAAGAGTCTTTTTATTTCAAAATTTTTGAGGTCGATCTCTACATAACTTTTCTTGAATTTCAGTTGTCCATAAAGCACTATTGAAAGATTGAAGGAGAAGGGGATGTGATTATGTCAACTATAAACTAAAATTTTATTTGATGCCTATATAGACATCAGTAGATGGATAGAAGGGACTGGATTTCTTTTACATGCTAGTATTTATCTCATTACATCTGTCATTACATATGAATTCTTTTGAGCAATGGTAAATTTCATCAATAAGATAAGAGTTTGCAACAATAGACGAGGCAATGCCGTAGATTCTAGGTATAGAACCTTGAATAATCACAGACAACAATATCTGCTAACACATCAAGTCCTGTTATGGAATGGTGTAATAAGCACTTTCGCATTCATGTCATTTGACTTATATTAAAACCTCTACTAGTAATAAGGTTAACCAAAGAAGGTTTACTATGCTGGACATGTTGAGCAGTAAACTGAAGTGAGGAATATTTGACGTTTTAGTAAGTAGTTCATCATCTAAAAGAAACCCTTTGTTTAAAAGAAGAAGGACCTTGTGTGTTTTTTCAAAAACATTGGACATGGTTTATTTTAAGTTGACAATTTTGGGTCATTAGATTCATATGTACTGGACACAATTGGCATTGGATGCAACAACTCATCATGCACACTGTAATAAATGTATTTCCCCCATTTTTTTAAAATCTCCGTAAACAAATGATACTTGCAACATCTATCCTGGATCAAAACACAGTAGCTTCTATATTAACAATTTATTCTTAGTAACGCTTTGAAATGTCAATGAAGGCGGCACTACCATAGATCCCAAAGTACACACAATTACAAGTAGCAATATGCAATTACATGGTGCCATGATGTGGATGTAGTAATAAACTCTGGCATTCATGTCATTTGATTTGCAACAATGCAGCTATTAACAAACTAAACAATGCATGAAAGAATTCTCTCCTTTAAGCTTAAAATATGCCATTTATAAATACAGTTTCAAAATGTATCTATCTTTTAACTTGTTTAATGTTTAATTCCAGACCAACTACAACAGCATTTCCAGAGCAAGTAATTCTGTTTGTCGTTTGCAAGACATAAAACAAGTCAATTTCTTGTAGTATAGTGTAGTTGGGTATATTTAGCTTGGTTAAAAAAAGTTTTGTGGTGACAACTTCTCAAAAATCGATGTTGAAATATAGTTAGGATATGTTAAGGTTAAAAAAAGCAAGAAACAAAACAAATTCTGTCTTAATATGGTATGAATAAGATTATTTTGGGAAGATAAGAGTAGAACAGGTGCTTATAAACTGATATCCAAAATAAGTTGAATCAATTTTGATAGTAATAGTTGCAATGAATCGTTTAAAACAATGTATCCAAGTACACATCATTGAAGCAAGAATTGCCATGAAAATAACAGTGGAAAAGTAGGTCACTGGAGCATCATTTCTGGGGATTTTAGCACACCACTTGCTAGCATACCATCATGTGGGAGAAACAGTGTTCTTGAGGAAAACAAGAGTTTCTGAGTGTTGTTCTTAATGTCCTATTCCAAATTTTATGTGCCATTTGTAAATTTGGTCTTCTTGAATTGGAATACAAAATACAATGCACAGGACAAAAAAATTAAAATTAAAATCTATGTGAGGTTGGTAGTACTAAAGGAATCTGTTGAAGTTGATGACACCTAGGGGAGGTTGGTTAAGAATGTTTGACACTAACTGCCTCCATGGTTCATATTTTGAAAATGTTGTTCAGCCTCCTCTAATGGTAAAGCCTTCTTTACAGTAGTATCAAATTTTCTTGGGGATTTGCCGTCATCGCGAATGTCACATCCTTGTTACAGGCTCACACTTGTTACTATGCTAACCCATGGTGAATGTATGTCGATCACTTTGATTGTGGTTCACAATGCAGATTGCATGAGTCAGTAACTTTTATATCACTCATTAAAAAAATCTAGGCATTTTGTTGATTTATTGCCCCTACGTGTGATGGTAGAAACTATCACTGCACAAACCTGCCATTTATTTCCAAGGTCAACTTAACCATCTAGGATACAGAAGTTATTAAATAATTTGAGATTGAAGAATTTATGAATGTATAAAACAAATATTAACTGCCTTAAATTTGTGTGATAGTAGAAATATCATGACTCTGGAAGATGTATCGTTCCATTTCACTCGCTGTATCGGTTTGTGAAATGGACAAATAAATCTTTCACTTTGTGATTATATTTCTACCATCATACTCATAGTAACTTAACTTAATATTTGTATATTGACATCACATGATACCAAATACCATTATCACAAGTTTCTTCAACGATGGACTGAGATTTCTTAACACTCAAACAACTCTTTCTTACTAAAAATTGACATTTCCTTTAAAAAAAGGTTCAAATACGGTGAGGAAAATCAGTACACATGGCCTGCACATAGCTGGTGTGATATTGTGCAGATGAAGTGAATTAGTGGTAAACCAGGTCTTTTGGTGGGCGTGATGAGGTGATATATTTAGGCATCTATTAAAAGCCACAAAGATAAAGGTTACCGACTAAGAATTGCCACGTAAAATCAGGGTTATGGTGAACTACATTCAACATCATTAAGGAGCTGTAGTGTTTTGAGAGAGCAGCACCTGGGAACTGAAAACAGGTGCTATAGTATAGTAGAGAAAACATGACTAATTCCTCTACAATGTTAAATGTTTACACACACATACAGAAGCTGTAAAACTCTTCAGGTACCTTTCTTCTATTTCTCTCTGTTTTTCGCCTGCAGCAGAGTTTTTACATCAAACATTAACATACAATTATAGAATTTGTGTTAAAAGGAGGCCAACTTCCAATCAGTTCATTGCCAGGGAAATCTAAATAAAACAAACAAACAAGCATATAATAACAACAACACTAACAACAATTACATTTGAATATCGAATGGATGGACTGAGATTTCTTAACGCTCAAACAACTCTTTCTTACTAAAAATTAACATTTTCATTTAAAAAGGTTTCAAACGAATGTATATATATTTAATCTCTATTTTTGTGCAGACAAAAGTTGTAACATGCATAACATGATACATTTTCAAATTGATTGAATGCTGTATCGGCTTAGTTCTTTAGTTATATATATAGGCCCTATATTTATATGATATATTGGTCAAAAAATGATGCAAGTCAAAGAAATTGCTTTCAAGATATAACTGAATAAAGGATTTATGCGGAAATATTTTGTGCCTAGAGTATACATACATAATTCAAATAAAAAAGTTACAAATATAATTTGATTTACTAAATCCATGCTCAGACAAATTTTACGGTCTTCTAGTTCTGCAGATGTGGCTTGATTTGTCATATTAAACATTTGAACCCACTAGATAAGTAGATTATGCAATGTCACAAGTTCAGAGCTTAGTGGACAGAAATTGAAATTTTACCTCTTTCCAAGTCTGATCTAATTTTCAGGGTTCAAGGCAGTATGATGAAATACACATCTTTATTAGAAGTTAAAAGTTTTATTTCATTCATTAATCTCAGAATATGTTTCATATGATAATGAGAGTGAAGATCCATTGAAAATATATGAAGCATATTCACACAATTCACCGGCTGATGAACTATGTGACCCAAAAATGATTCGAGTTTATTCTAAAAAATATTTATAGATTTGTTTTGTAGATGTAAAAAAGAAACATTAATCTTGAAAACATTCACTTGCATAGAGACCAATGTAGACGTGGATGCTGTAAAATATATCAAAAAACAATTCAAAGATCCTGTCTACCAGAGTACTAAATGCTAAAAAAGTCCGTGATTGCCTTTTTGTTATAGATTTGGCACATTTCGATTTGCAACATCTTAAAAAGATTAAATCTTTTAATCTTTTAATTTTGATTGGTTTATAAACCATCTAATTTTCCAGGGTATATACCATTTTTGGCAACGTTTTAGTATCTGAATTGGAACCATATCTGCTATCCTTATTGATTCCATCCCTGTTCATATGTTCTACCTTCTGGCTAATCTAAATGTCAAATAAGACTTAACGGCCTCCGTTAAACCTATCATTATTTGGATATCCAGTATCAATATTTCATCATATGCATATTATGTACCAGCAGCTAAATCCCATCTCAGACTGAAATGTAGGCCGGGGAGGTGATTGATTACAATACAGACTGATTGATTCTAATTAGTGAAAACAACCGACAAATATGTGACCAGCCATATTGAAAGGTACCTTAAGGTTGGCATAGTATTTTACGAGATGCAGACCATTAAAGCTGACCAGGATGGCACATAAATGACTGGCTACAAATGCAGACTTATTTCCAATGGGGTTTTAAAATTAGATTAAAATTAAAACAAAACAAAACAAACTTGAAATTTCCTCTAACTTAGCCATGACCTTGCATATAAATCTGTAAGTCCTACCCTTAAAGTAGGCAGTAACCAGTTTGTAGCTCTCCAGTTCACTAGGATGAGCGCATATGATAGGAATATGAGTGCACAGCACTAGGCCAATGATTAACCCCACTTTAGAACAAACTCAGAGACCACACTATGGTATGTTAAGATAGGAGATGTATTGTTGATTGGAAGTGATACCACCTGCTTGATGATTGCCCCACGATTGCTACGTGTAGTATGCATTTCTGTCTAAGAAGGTCATTAGTCAGTATTTGGTAGCCAATCACTAAAATCTGATCTTTTGAACAGAAAATTAATGAGAACAGGCCCAAATCTGCTAAGATGTTGTACCTACTATCTGATTTGGGGTGGAAATTCAAATTTTGTTATTATGCTGTTTTAGACATTTTAAAATTTTCAGCTGAAATCAAGATTTGTATTAGCAGAGAGGGTGTTCTCAAATATAGGAGTTCAACTGAAGGAAGGGTAGTCATACTTCGACCTAAAGATCTGCTTTGCATACAAGCGAAGAATGGAACCAGCTAAGCCTTTACGAAGAGATAAGTGGTGATTGTAGAGAGGAGTAACTAAGTAGAACCAGATTAAGAACAACTGAAGGTGTAGTATTCAAAGGAAAGAGGAAAGAATAGAAGAGGTAACATTGGAAGAGGTAGTGGAGGATTTTCTTGGTCATATTATATAATTGGTAGATTATGGGCCAAATTATAGTTTTTTTTGCATCTACTTATCAATAACGGATAATTGGTGTTCAAATCACCAAACATTCTCACCAAATTTGTGAGAAAATGTTTGGTGATTTATAGCACCAATTATCCATTATTGATAAGTAGATGCATTGAAATTACATGACTAGATTATAAGATAACAAACACTTGTTACACAAAATATTTGGTAGCTCAAAAAGGACTATAATTTGGCCCTATCTATTATTATCTATTATACGAGAGGCTTCTCTTTTGTTACCAAGTTACTGCTGCTGATAAGGAAGGGCCAAAACATGGTGTTGTCCAAACGTGTCCAAGTCGAGTGGTGCTCCCCTTGTATCGGTTGTTTTTAGGTTTACAGGATGGTTTTGAGAGAGGGGAGGAGTTTGGGTTATGCGCATTTGAAAATGATTAATTTTTGTTTGAGGTACAAATTAGAAAATAATTGCATTTACACACAAGGGGGCCCTTGATTTTTGTTTTTCACTATCCAATAAATTTTTAAGTGGCCTATAATAGTGCCCAAAAGCAAAAAAAATCATAAACGCATCCTATTCCATCAAAACCACTGTCCTAGGAACACATAATCATTTACATTGTATTCTACTTCCTCCCATTTATAACTTGTATAAACATTACATTTAATATTTCATTTGCCATTAAACATGAAAGTTGACATCGTTCCTATATATAGACTTTTCATAAATATGTATTCTAAATATAGCCGCATGATACAAAATTAAGACAACAATGTGTGAATAGTAATTGTATATGGGATGTATTTGATTAAAAATATCATTGTTGATTAAAAAAAAAAACCACATAGAGAGGAAAAAATAATTTCAGGTTATATAAGATACAAAGGTGCCCAAAGTATCTCTACGATATGTATCAAAGCAAATACTGATATTTTAAAAATTTGAACAGCTCATTTTGCTTTAAATCTGAATCTTCCACATTGATTAATGACTCAGTCAGTATCCTAGACAGGCCCATTTGTACAGTGTTCATTATACTCTTCCGTATTCCTACATAATAGATTTCATTAGTTGTCTTGCCGGTCAGACCTCCTTTATATATTATTAGCAACGTCTTGTTAAAGTTTTTTTTCTTTGCAAATATGACGTCAAAACTTCAAGTAGTATGAGGTTATTATAGCTTTCATTGAGACAGTACAATGATGGGGAATTACTACTTTGTCTGTTTCATTTCATCTGATATATATTCACATACACACAGACACTTTGTGTGTAAAATCACTCTTTTTTGACACTTTATGGCATTAATTGACACCACAATACTGAAATAGCCTCTATGAGTCACATATAAAATATCCTGGACATGGTCTTATTCAATGAAATGAAAATTAAAGTACAGGCATGAAATGGACTTTCATAATATAAGATAAAAAAGATGAAAGGGTCAAAATTTGCAGCAAACAGCATAAAAGTAGGTTGATTTAACAAGAAAAAGCTAAACAAGTGTACAATTCCAAAATAAATAAGCTGAAAAGCTGATATTTTTCATGTCTGAAAGTAAAGATGAACTTTTTGTTCAATAATTTAAAAATGTTTGATCAGATTTGAAAGAGAAATTAAAACTACACTGTACGGAAGTCTATAACTAGGGATGTCAATATGTGTTGACAATTTTGTGCCGAGTTGAAATTTGTGCTCAAGTGACTGTACTTTAGACTCTTCATTGAGGGTTGTAATATTGTTGAAAATAAATAAAATTGAAACTTTTGAAAAGAATGGAGTTCCTTTTAATATTATGGGATTTTTTCTCCTATTTTCAATCATAAAATAAGCATATTACAGGTGATTGAATGTTCACATGTTTTCATAAATCAGCAGCTACACTGAGAGATGGACCAGTGATTGCCGTTCAAACACCAAATTAAGCTCCAGTCCACTGCATAGTGCGGTGCAGAAAAATGCATTTTCCAATATGACTTACTCACTTTTGGGTAAAAAGTAACCAACTATTTTAAAAGAGAGAGGTCCCTTCTTCCATGTGTTATGAAAAAGCATTGAATAGGAACTTACATTTTCTTGCTGATATCCCTACCATGACATGTAATAGCTGAGATTTTATGCAATTTTATATCTTAAATTTTACATCAAAATTCTGATTCATACAGTTTTTAGGCTAGTACTTTAACTATGAAACATATACGATTATCCGAGACAATTATACATAGTTGGATGAGCCATCTTATACAGTTTATGTAAATTCTTATGTATATATTCGCAATGACTTATGAGAAAAAACATTGCGATATGTCAAACAAGTTTGCTATCTTACTTTTTGACTATTACTATACTGGACTGATTACAATACATACAAACAACAAAAAACCAACATTTACATGGGCTTTTGAATCTAGCCTAATCTGGTCAATGCCTTATCCCTTTGACTGGACCTACATAATGTTTCCTTCACTAACTAGTTCTGAAGTTCTGAACCACTATGTGAATATAACGATCAAGCACTTCACTTTCTTTAGTTCTATATTGCTTCCTTTCAAGATTGTCTGATAAAACAATAAACCTCAATGTGATCAGCCACATAGTGATTCAAGAGACCTTGAAAGCAACAAAGGATTGAGTTCAGCTATCACTGTAAGTTAGCTGGCTTTTCATAATCAAATATATACCATCAGAACATTGATTAGAATAAAGTCGTTTTAATAAAGGATATTTTAGAACCAATTAAGGAGAAGCAAGAATCAGTCATACCTTTGCCAAAATGGGTAAGTATTCTGTTTTTTTCTGAAATGTTTTGCTTTACTGGCCTTGAGTCAGAAATAGGTCCCTCATATATCATGGATCTGTTACATATTACCCTAAAAAAGGTTAGAAAACATGCATTTTTGCTAAAACTTCTTTACGTATTTGGGAAAGTTTGGTATCATACAAAAGGTCTATTTTTACTCTATTTATGTATAAAAAGCGAACTTCTCATGACTTTGATTAATGAAGTTATAGTTGGAAAAGCAATTAGGGAACACGATGGATCGGGTGGAGGAGGTGACGGTGGAGGAGGTGACGGTGGAGGAGGCGCGCATAGGATTACATGCAAAAGTGTTAGAAATAAAAATGCTGGGATCATAATTTTTGGAATATACTTTAATGAGATATGTATAATGGTAAAGCATGTATCGAATATTGACACGTCATCCAAATTTTGTTGTTTCTCAATGGTATATATGTGGGTAATTTTCTCTATTCATTACTGTACAAAACATGCATATACACTCGATAACTTTATAACGACATATCTTTTGACCGAGTTGACGTAAATGGTAAAAATTTTATACATTTTTCAAAAGGAAATTTGACGAGGAATCCAATTATGTGATTATTTTTTAGGTAGTGTATACATAAAGAAACTTTTGACTAATAAATATCCAAAAAATTAATGAGTCGTTTCATAGATTTTGACCATCCTCAGTTTTTTGACCACAATGAAATTGGCCACAAAATGAATTATTTTATGGAAGGCCATCATTACATCCTTCAAGTAATGTTTGCCAGTGTGTCATCTGGATACACCTTTCCCCAACACAATCTCATTGTGCCAAGTTGGTTGACCAAAATGCACTTTTATTTTAATTTGCACCCTGTATAATTTTTACCCATCCCTCAAAATTGGGCTTATTTAGGTAAAATTGAAATCCTCGGAAAATAAGCTTTCCAGCAATATCTACTTTGTGGGTTTTAAGTGTATATATTTAGAGTTACGATCTGTTGAATACAAATGGGCATGGTTTCACCAATGTTTTTGTGTGAAACAAAAAATATAACCAGTAAATGACTTACGTCCTACTGTAGAGTTGGTCCCTTATGAAAATGTAACGATAATAATGAGCCAATACATGCTCGTTTTCAGCTTGTATATTAACGTAATATGCGCGTCTTTGCTCATATATATAACATAAACTGAACTTGTATGAGCTGAGTAAAATAATAGCCTGTAACTAAATTCTAAGCCTCAAGTTCGTTTCATAATTCCGAGCAAAAGTAATCAATTGCCAGCTCAATTGAGCACACAGTTTCTACAAACTTGTTTAAAAAATGAGTAAATACAAGCTTGTACTTGCTCATGCATCCATATTTGGCAACCAAATTATTGATAATACCAAAATTATTGAATGTTTTTCTGGTTGTGGTATGGAAAAGGTTTAAATGTGGGGGGCTATTAATATTCTCTTCACTGCACTTCAACATCTGACACTATTTATTCCTATTCAGAAGCAATAAATGCCAACCATAACCCTTACTCTCGCACGCTTAAATACAGTCTAAGTCCGAATACGTCATGAAAAAATGTCCGGTTCCCCTCGGATCCCCCTGGGATTCGAACCCATGACCCCCGCTATCCCGACCCAATGTCCAGCTATACCAAGCCACCGAGCACGGCCTGTCCGGGCAGCAATTTCCTGATCATTTATATTCGCCGTCTGTGACCTATTGGGACTTAGGCTAATTCTTGATTTCTTACTGTAGTACTTTGTAGTACGTAGGAGGGTAAGGGTTAATGGTGAAACAAACTACAAACCCTACCCAAAATGGCTTAATCACTAAACACATGCTAAATGGAACACATACTGACATAACACACTAACCACTTCTATGAAAAATTGCTTAAGTTTGGCCCTTATTTCAAAATATGACACATCAAAATGGTGCACATTTTTGTGAAAAAATGGATATCTGTACAATTGGTATAACAATTCTAGAGATTTAGTACATTGTTTCTTGACTCCTTTTCCAAGAAACTAAGTACTACAAAAAGCAAAAATGTTACTGTAATCATCAAAGGAAAAAAAATCATAACTTAAAAGTAACAACCATGTAAACATTTACAGTAAAAAAATGAACTTCAAACAGTGTTGACTCTACTTAGCCAAATTCAGACACTTTTTCAACTTTTTTTCTAATATGCATGATTTCCAGCATGTTCAGCAAGCAACAGAAAAAGGGCAATGGGTTGACCAAAAAAGGGTCTCTGGATCATAAATACAGATGTGTTTTGTAAGAGACAACTGCCATCAGATTAGTTCCACAATGTCATACATGCCACCTAAGTAAGTGCATGCAATCAATCAAACCCCATTTTAAGGGGAGGCAGTGGTTCCAACGGCGATATTCTAAAATACACATTCAATTAACTTCATATTTGGTGAGATGATGTATATTAAATGTAGAATTAATTTTATTACATTTTTACGTATGTCGCTTCATCGCGGCCATATTGAATTTTAAAGGATATTACTGCGCGCAGTTTTT
>JXSR01S014433.1:28040-41875 GCA_000969725.1 Ophiothrix spiculata | reverse complement strand
TTAAGTATATCGAGTTAGATCACATATATATGTAAATGGATTTAAACTTTATTAAGTAATATGGCACCCACAACATATGAACTGATTTTGTCCCTCTTACAAAAACATGTTTGAAAACATCTTTCAAGTCTTTTAGTAGTTCCACGTTTCATTGAAATTTGATAAATCTGGAGTAAAAAAAGATTTCATATCATGTGATACAAATTTGCTATTGTAAAACTGCACCTCTCTGTGGGTGATTTTGGAATTTTAACCAAAACCAAACAATTTCAGAAGAGTGTTGAAGATTTTAAGAATTACAATACATACATAAATCAACAATTTTGGTAATTCCAAACCCAAATCAGACATTTTAACATTCCATTTCACCTGGAATATTATGCAGAATCTTCGAAATGAAATTATTTTATTATGAACAGCCCTAGCTGTGTCTCTCAAAATGGTACCTCATATCATCTTGAAACCCAAGCACTCTGTACAAAAAAACTGAACTTATTACCCAAACCCTAAATCAAAAAAGCCGATGTAGGACAAAGTTGGATCGGCATGATTTGTTTTCACACACAATGATAAAAACCACACATCTCCTTTCATTTCCTGATTTCAGTAACAAAGAAAAATAGTTGTTGCTTTATCAAGTTCCTTTTAAATACAAAACTTGTTCATATCTACAACTAGAAAGTACAAAAACACAAGCTAACTCCAGAGGGAAATACATGGCAAATTTAGACAAGAACCATTTGCCATTTTCTTGTCATCAGAAATAACACACTCACCATGAAAGAAAACATTAAAATGGACAGCTGAAGACACGCAGGATTATGTCACTAAGTGTTTCTTGCTAAAAGAAGAACACTTTACCTTCATATCAAATAAAAGACACATTTTTCATTTCAGAAATACAAATTGAAATTTTGTGTTCACGAGATGAGTACTTGTTTAAATCGTAGTGAAATGAAAGACACTTTTTTCCTTGAAAGTGTACATAGGGTTGTGTTAGCTTTTATATTTTTGACAAAAAATAAATTGAAGAGGATGTCGCTATGATCTGTCTTTCAATTTTGATATTTTTAAAACAAGATAATTTCTGCACAAGGTAATATCAACTTTATGAATATGAAAGTGAAATTTTCTAGTACTATATTTTTACTTGGCACAAAGTTTTAATTATAATTACTCATTACTATGTGAAACCATAAAAATAGAACCCTTTCTTTTCCCTTGTACCTCCACACTCAAGCCAAACGGTTTAACAACCACGAGCACCTAGAAATACAACTCTAATTATAACTAGTATATTTTTGAAATTTCAATGAAAACAATTGTCACAAATCAGAAAAACTTCCATAGTTTGTCAGATTAGAGATGTGAAGCATTGATGACACAATTTTTCATCTTTAAAGCCCATACTATTTACTTTCAATACCCGTCATCTTAAGTTTATTTGTTTTGATCAATAGGCCTTGTTTACTCGCTGACATGCAATAACAAAATGTCCTAATTTGTTTTCAGTCAAACATCATCATCATTGGGCTGGCCAATCTAACATGGAGGATGCAGCTGGGTAGAGGAGACAGTGCATGTTTCCCATCATGCATTGCTTCCTATCATGCATTGCTTCCTATAAAATCATTTGCAGGAAGTTATGCAACTAGTTAGTGATGGTATAAGCTCAAAATGCAAACTTACAACAAGTAACTTTAATAAGGATCACTTTATCACTAACTGCTCACATAATATCCTACAATTGAACAATTTCATAATCATAATCATGATGGGAAATATACTACATCTTATTTAGGGCTGGGCAATTTGACAGAGAGGGATGCGGCTGGCCGGGTATGCGGAAGCTGGCTAAGATTGATGAGCGCAAACATATGCTGTCTGAAAATTTGACCGAGATGATAAGCATTGGTCTTGCAACCAGATGTAACTTAAAGGAGATAATGGAATGAAAAAAAAATGTGTATTGAAAAGTGTTTACAAAAGAAAATTAGACCAAAGAATTAGATCTATATTCTGAAAACAAAATGCTATAGTTCCAACAAATAATTATCCCAAAGAGAAAGGTTCAAAATAAACTACTTTATAAAAGCAAACTAAATAAAAACAAATGTGTTATCTACTATAGATAGTTTTTTGATACATAAAACTTAAGGGTTAAAGAATATAAAAAATATGTTATCTACCAAAGATACACATTTTATACATATAATTAGTTTCATTGTCCAAAATTTGTAGGAGTCATAGAATAAATATGATATCTACCAAAGGTAGTTATATACATATGATTTCCAGTTAAGGTTCATTGTCAAAAATTTGTAGACGTCAAAGATGACTTTGTATCTATAAGTAACATATTGTTTGTTAATTTTCAGAAATTTGAAAGAAATAAAACGCATCAAACAAATTTCCTCCTCAAAATCACTTCAACTTATTGTAGTCCTCAGTTTATATTTAGTTGTTTTTCACAGTTTGTCTTTGTTGTTACATACAACAAATATCAAAACACAAAAGAAATATTATTGAAATTGAAAGAACTGACAGTTAATTAAAATTTCATAAACACCTGAAAAGGTCAGCTGCAGACATTATTGGATAAAAACATATGCAAGTCACCTCCAATCACATAATGATTTGACTGCAAATTAAATTGATGCTACATACCTTGAACTTTAAATGCCACTGCTTATACATGTGTTCACCTGTTTAATGTTTACATGTTTACTTTCTTTATACATGTTTAATGTTTACACATGTTTATAAACAAGCATTGACTGTAATTAACATGTGTTTACTATGTAATGTTAAATCATTGTGAGTAAAACTAGCGTAATTTCGGCACTTTGAGATACAGCTGATTTAATATAGCATAAAACAAGGGATAACATAGGAAATTTTGCAGAAAATATTGTTAATTGTTGATTTAAACAAAAGTGCTACATTTACATGATATATATCATTTTACAGCTTGTGTTTTGAAGAATTTTCTGCTTTTATCTGATGATTGCCAGTGTGGCAACTTCAGGCTCAGTTTGTGATAACATAGCTCACATATGTTTTTTCAGACATATCAATTTATGTTGTATTCATGTTGTTTTTTCCAAGACATGAATTAATTTACTAGTCCACACATTCAGCACCTCCAATAAATGCCTAGTTTCAAGATTCATAAAACCTCCTACGTCCAGATTCCCATTTTGAGCAATTATATTTCGTAGCCAAACCATTTATTACAATATCCGTCCATCTGATTGTTGCTGTCCAGTGACTTCCTTTGCCCAAGGCATACCAGGCAGCTTAGGCCAATAACACCAAGCAAACAAGCCAATTTTTTTGATCAAGATAATTTTCATCTATTTCAAACTCCAATACTCCGAATGTCATCTACCCCATCTCGAGATGGTATTCATATAACTCTTGTTGACATATGTGTCGTATACAAATAACTTGACTTTGAAATCACTAAAGCCTGACTTGGAGTAATCACTAAAAGCCAATCAGAAATGTTAGTGGAATACGAAATAGATAAGACAAATTGGAAGGTGAACATCCCGTAGAAAATTGAAGATTGGATTGATGAAATAATGTCAATCAATTCAGATTTTTGATTCAATTTCCCCCTCTACCTTTATAGGAATAAAAAGAGAATTTAAGGAAATTTATTCTCTTGTTCATTTGACTATAACAAAAGAGAATAATAATTGAACTTTTTTGAATTAAGTGTAGAGCATCTCTAAACAGTCTGTATCAATCATTTTCATTTTGAATTTGTATGTAAGCGTCTCTAAATCCTATAGTTAATCACTTTGAATTAAGTTGCAATATAATAATAATAATAATAAACGAGCATTTATAAAGCGCCTTTTCCAAGGGATGCAAATCGCAATCTATACATGTTTCAAAAACTGTTTTAATTACACAAATTCTTAGTCAATTCTGGATTTCAAACAAATGCTTTAACTACTATTTTGTTAAATAAAAAGCAAAGAGTTTGCCAAAAATAAATATAAAAAGATAATGTGAAGTTTTTTTCTTGGAACACATCTTGTGGGTGATGGGAGTCTATTTGTTTGCTGCACACAAGACGTAAACCTGAGAGACTTTCCAGTCAATTTCCACGACAAACACCTTATTTATTTTTGACTAAAAGAAAGAACATTATCTGACATTTAGAGACTCTTTATATCATTTTTACCTAAATTGTAAGTATAGAAATGTTGCCGCACGAGACAGTCTGACTTCACATAGCTTAGCCGGTTTTCATTATCTACCCATTATTTATTTAACGAGTTTATATTTTGTAACTGTGATTTATCAATTACAAATTCATGGAAAATTTCTAGAAACAGATCATCTGTAAAATGTGGGTTTGATTTTCTCGAGAGGTTTACAGAGTCTAGTCTAAATTGAAGCACCTGAGAAAGTAATTAAAATCAACCCGTTTAACATTCATATTATTCATATATTTATGTCAAAAAGTGACTGATATATCGTAACATTTTCATAATTAATCTGTCTAATTAAGATCTCAATTTGCCACTTGAAACCTTATTTCAAGTATGCCATACATTTCTTTCCAACTGGCTTCATTTCCTCTTCAGAGAGTAGAATTTGAACATTTTAGTTTCAGAGTGTTGGCAATAAATTTCTTGTGATAAAATTTTCATACATTAAGTCGCCTACTGGCACAAAAATAAAATTTGCAAAATTTCTGCAGGTACATACATCAACGCATAGTTCAATATTGCATACTTAATACAGATTTTTATTAAATCTCTTGCTCACTTGGGCATTTATTGGTACTTCAAATTCTGGACACTTACAGGAAAGTTTAATAAAGTTTTAAAATGTTGAGTGAACCCGTTTGTGCTTGCCCGTGAGTGATAGGTATTTTATTGTTAACTTACCATTTAATCAAAATAATAATTACATGTCTTTAATAACGTTCATGTTATTCATTTAACAAGAAATATATTCTTATAACTCTAGTATTGAAGACAACATACAACAGTGCTTTCTTAAGTAGATAGCAATAAACTGCTGTCTTTGGTAGAAGTCATGAATTCAAAGAAACATAGTACTATCTTTAGAAGAAAGTAATGCACATTTCTCTACAAGATAGCAATACAATATTAGAAGATATCTTCAGCAGATAGCAATACAGTGCTTTTTTGTATATGGCAAAAGCATTTCTTCGAGTAGACAGTAACAACTTGTGTTATTGAATATACTTCTCTATAGAATATTTAAGTAATCACACATATGTCTATATTTAAGTGGAGACTGTAGAATATCAAAATAAGGTAGCAAAAGTTAATGACAAACCACAAAGATGATGAAGCTAATCAGACAAACTTTGATTCAACCCGTGGTCCTACCAAGTCATCCCAGTCACCAAACCAGAGTGATTCATCCAAGTCTTGATCCAAAGCCATGGCCTCGTATGGAGAAGTGATTTGCAATTATCCACAATATTAAATATTTGATAGCGGGTGAAACCAGCTAGCGATTGATCTTGTCTAATTGGTGAAGTGTTTGTAGTTTGACAAAGTGAAGAAGCTTTAGAAATAAAATATGTTTAAAACAATGGAATACAGATTATTCCTGTCAATAATGGCATGATTTGTCTATAATTTTATCAATGATATAAAATCAGCATTTTTTCTTTTAAGATTTTGGAGAGGACTTTATATTATATTAAATAACAAACTGCTTTATTTTTCTGGCTATTTTTGGAAGTTGACAAGACATTGAGAGGGTCACATCAGTTAAGGGATTTATTTTTAGCACCTTCTCAAGAGGCTTTGTGGATTATCGGTACATACTCAAGATATAAGACTATGGATATGATTCCACTCTTAAGATATTCATTCATTAATATTTATAAAATAATGGCTTAGTACAAGTTCAAACATTTTACTACAAAAAAAAAGAAAAGTTTAGTAAATGATGTTACATTTAATGTGATAAATCAAAACATATATTTACAAATTATGTAAGCATTCAATTTATTTCATACATCAATACATAAATTTACAAAATGAGGCAATTTGGGAAAATTAATGAGATATTTGAATGATTTTAAACTAGAAACACTATTTCAAGCAGACAACTTGACCATGTCTCTTAGCAACAAGATTTTTTAACACTGTCCACTAAACAAACAATTTCTTGGAACTACTTACAAATGTCAACGTTTCCATTAAAAGCAACTAATAAAACAAAATGAGAGCGTCTGGATTTTCTCTGATTCTTGGCCATCTTGTTGTGCTAAATTTACACAAAATAGGTTTTAGTTGAAGGAATTTTCCATTTTGGATTGTAAAGCACCAAATATAAACCTCCAGCATTTAAAGCTGTGTACATAAAACATGTTATTCAAACCTATATGGTGTTAGAATCTGATCAAGATCCACTCACAATTTAATGCCTCTGGCAACGTATCAATGTCAATTTTCTCACTGCCAATGTAATAATATCATCAAAAATGACATTCATAGACAATATTTAAAATGTCATTGACCACATAAGAGCTTGATAGATCATTGTCTTAATTCCAAGATAAATCACCTAATCTGTTAATACAGACATCGCAAAGCCCTGGTATTAATTTCATATTTTGCCACAAAAATCTGGATTGATTTCCAGTCTTGATACCGCATCTTCCACTGCTTTTTTATATCCCCATTTCCTGTATTTGTCACTTAACTTGCATCCAATAAATCACTTCATTTTGAGAAGTAAAGGGAGAGAAATAAGTCGTTGGATGATATTGACCAATATGATGAAGGCCTAAGGAGATATTGATGCTGTCTTTTCACATGAGGGGAAATAAATTGAGTTTTACCTCGCAGTTGTTGAGTCATCAAGTCCTTGTAAACAAGGCGCATGTCTGATTTGATTACTATTTAGTGCTTTAATCATATGTTATGGTAACGATGCATACCTGTCCTCTTCAATGATATATTTCGAAAGATTTTTGAATTTTGTTAAATCAAGAAATTATAAAAAGGATGTGTTTTTTATTGTTTTGTTTTGTTCACATCTCGAAGTACGCAGCATTATTCTCTTTTAAACAGCTGATCTAATATATTATATTTGATAATAATGCACACAAAAAATTACGAATTTATCATTTTGAATTCAAGTCATTAATTTAACTAGATTCGATTCATGATCAAATTCAAATTCCTTTGTCAATGATGTAGATATCGAATGTCTAAAAAAAGCCCTACCAAAAAAAAAAGACTTAAAATCCACATTAACATCAAATTCTGATTTCTGTAGCATCCTGTAAATGTATATTCACTGACAAAATTTCAATGATGAATGACTAAAATATCCTTAAAATAACCCCCCCCCCCACCCCTTCGCTTCACTTCTTTGACTTAAAATCCACATCCCTATCCCGCTCATCACAACCAAATTGAGAAGCACCTGTAATAAGGCATCTTTCAGCAACCTGAGGATTACCACGGCAACCAATCTCCCTTATCATCTTCTCCCGGCATGCAGGCACCACATTTTGATAGGACGGACAAACCACTTCAAATCTCAGTATTCAGTTCCAGGCCCAATCAAGTTTTCAAAATCAAACGAATGTGACTGGACTGGGAAATTGACGAGATGGATTCAGAAATGCTGCATTTCATAATTTTATTGTGCTATTTGCTTGACACGATGGCATAATATTCTTGATTTGAATGACATTTAATCCAAATATTTTAATAGAAGCCAAACATGTCCTGAATAACAATATCAAGCACGAATCGTGTGTATATATTTAAGGATGTAGTGTAAGCTTACGGCACTATTCTACAGTTACATGCTTCCTAAAAATAACATCTAGAATATTAAAACACGCAAACTAGGATGCGGTTAAGCTTACGGCAAACCCACCTACTATGTTGTGTAAATAACTGCAAATACAAGAATACATTTGATAAAAGAAGTGGAACTATTTAACAGGCTACATCCGAATGCTATCTTCAGTATATATTAAGAGTCTTTAGACAACAGCTTAATGTCATATTTCTGCAAGTAATGATGGTTTTCTTCAGTAGATAGCAATGAAATATTACTAAACAGAATTTTTTTTATCAAATATGCTATCTTTAGTAGATATCAGCGCCTTTATGGTAAAGTTCTACCTGCTGATATTCATATTCTTTTGTAGATCTTTGGAATAGGTCTGCATTGTCACTGTATATATTTGATATGTAATTTGTTTATGATGTCGAAATAAATGAATCTGAATGATTTTATAAAGCAGAGACATGTAGTAGATGATGCATGACTCAAAACATAGCCGGCCTCCAAACAAAATTTTTGCTACCAAATATTTGGTTGTGACGTCACCAAATACTTGACATCGAATTTAAAGTATGCACCGGTGACAAACATTTGGTGCAATGTATATGAGTGGTGCTCTGGCAAAATGAGCCAAAAGTTGCTTTTTTCAAAATTGAGTTTATGGCATATTTTAATTCTCTATAATCTCAGCTTTCGAATGATATATAATATGTCATATTTTCTTTCTACAATTTTTATTTAGAGATCGAAATACATGGCAGTGTACTCAAAATCTGGCAGTAAAAATATTGTCGCAAATCAATTTTAGAAATACTGATCACTATATTGTATAATAGCAAAACACAATCAATTACCCATGAATAATTGCACTTCCTTGCATAATTGACCTTCAGAACGCGAGATATAGGTTAACACTTATACATTAATGCATTTTATGTCAAAAAACAAAATTTGATCTTTTCACCATATTTTTACTTCAGCAGCCATTTATTCAGAATCTTCAATCGCAACTTTCCGCTCATTTTGCCAGAGCACCACTCATATGGCAATTAAATACATGTGAAATCTAGCGCAAAATTTTATTTGGTCTCAACTCGGTGTTGAAGTTATTTGGAGTCACTCGTCATTATGACGTCACGACCAAATGTTTGGTAGTGAAAATGTTGTTTGGAGGCCGACTATGTTTTCACCCTACTTATTGTTAACAAATATACTGTTTCTTCAGTTGCAGTACTGTGTTCACTGTTCAATATCATCACAAATGCCTAACACTAAGAAAACACACATAATAAAATACCAATGCAGCTTTTACAATCTACATAAATTCTGTGATGAAAAATGAAACAATCATTTCAAAACCCCTAAATTGCTAAGCAACGTCGCCTACACCACATCAGTGCTGAATACTGCTGTATCTACTCCTACCCTGACACTATACTGACCAAGAGAAGATCCCATCATGCATTGCTCCCTATGGAATCATTTATACAGGAAATTATGTGAGTAGTTAGTGATGAAATGTCCATAAATCAAACCTAATTGTTGAAATCTTTTATTTTGGGCATGTTTCATCACTAACTACTCACATGACTTCCCATAGAATGCAATGCATGATGGGATACACACGATATCTTCTTTTATACTGACCCATTTCCCTTGATGCTACACACTTAATTGAGTCTTCACTTTGCTTCGCAGATTTGAAATAAATCCACACTTTTTCATATTTAATCATTTTGGCCTGGAGTATTATTACACAATAATGAACTGTGTCCAAACCTTTAGAGCTGAAATCTAGGAACCAACAAAGCTTAACAAAATCTAACTTGGGGATCACGCTGTCGGACGTTGCCGTCTCTCAAAAGAAAACCAATCTAACATGGATCAAGCTTGTTGCTTTATTTGAGTGAAGCGTAGATTAGCAATTTATTCCATCGTCTTTTTTACCAAATACCCCATCCCTTAGACACTGATTTGCAAAAGCTTTAGAGGCAAGCACAACCGTGTTCAACACCTTTTGTGAGACAATTTGCAAGTTTCATGCATAAGTCGAGATGTAATAGAGCTAGTTAGAGCCCAAACATTGCCAACAGGTGTCGAGGGTTAACTTCAATTTTGTTTTGCGGTTTTCTGTTTTGATGATACAATATACTTCCATCTATTGCTTTAAACATGGCGTGAGTCACATATTGATTTATATGTTCAATTGATAATTCATGAAACCAAAAGTGTCCTTGGTGAATATCTATCTTTCAATTACATTCAAGTGATATAGTAACTAGGTAAGAAATGTTGGGGCAAAGATGAAGAAAGTCATTCAATGGAATTTTTGACACAATTCAGTTATAAGTTGGAAACAGCAAGTAGCTTGCACTCAACTTCAATACTGAGTCTACTTTGCCCATTGCACTGGAATTTTACTAGGCGGTTGTCATTGACAATCATCTTTGTAAATGAGGAATATATTTAGAAGAACTGAATGAAAAAAAATTGGCAAAAAAACCAGATTGTAATTTCAAATCTTGTTCCACGACTCAAAATACTTTTAGAAAATATTAAACCAATCACAGATTGTAAATTATACAAAATTAGACTTTTGATGCTGATCTTTTGAAAGCTGTACTGTGATTGGTCACACAAGTGAGAATTTCTTATCATTATTAAATCAAATTTGCTCTTATATTCAAATGTTTAACATATAAATCTAAATATAAACAGATTACAAGTAACACTAAAATGATGCTGACAAGACAATTTTCATTTTATGCACTAATCAGCTCACAATTTTATCTTAACCTGACAGACAAATGTCATTTTTTGGGCTAATCAGCTCTCAACTTTTTGTTAACTCAATGACCAGCTGGGAATCACTCAAGCTAATCCGATTGGTGGAGACCAATTACATTAGGAGGAGACATTCTGTGTCTTCCTCATCTATCTCTGCTATCCTCTGCTGACGTTCACCATGGCTCAAACAGGAATTAGACTGTATTATTAATTAATGTCTTGTTGGAAACATCACGATTTTGCAATAATTGCTAGCAAGTCGGTCATTATCATGTCATAATCACCCTTAATGATTGCCCCTCCATATGGGATTGACATTAATGTCCATAATATAATTTATAAAATAAAATAAAGATTTATATAAATGATACTGAAGATGCGATAAAATGATGCATCGCTAGCATTAATCTGCGATCACATAGACGTATATGGTATTTGCTATACGCTCCCGGGAGAGGCACTCATATTTGAAATTGATGGGGATTTTCCTATCACTAAACACATGAGTGCCTACCCAGGAGCGTAAAGCGAATTACGTATATCGCATATCAATGTGTATACTTCTATGTGATCGCAGCCATAAAGAACTGTTTTTGCCTATTTGAATAAGGTACTTTTAAAATAAAAGCTTTATAAATAATCGAAATAATATCTTTGGTGTGCTAAATCACGCTTGTTGAACATTATATGTATCATAAAAGTAACGACTGTTATGGGAAATTGGCAGATCAATGATTTGCCTTTGACAAGATTAAAAGAAAAGGATGACACAAAAATCATATGACAGAGATAAAAGAATATAATGCATTAAACAACATATTTTGTAACACTCTCTCTATTGTAAGCAAGTTCACTGGCACAAACAATTAATTCTGGTCATAAAATACAACACCTGGAATACAAGCAAACTAATCAAATCTTTTTGTTGAATAAACCTGACATTGAATTTATCAAACAAACTGCTTATAATGAACAATGTACAAGATGGCTAACACAGTGGGTCACTGACCATTAACGGATTTAACCCACACAACACTTCAACTTTTCAGTCGATCTGTCAATGGCTGACATTCCGTAATTTTGTGAAACATTATCGGGAAACCATTAGCATTAAGGATTGCAAATTTTTACCATGAATTCTCCCGAGTATGGAACAATCAATTTGACTATAGAACAATCTAACAACATATCTGATTGGCTTAATAAAGGATTTCATATTTTTTATAACCAATTAGAGATGTATTCCCAATGGGTTAACATGTATATCACCACATATATTGATGGAATATACACATGAATGAAACATACCAAGCTCACGTTGTCTCTAGCTCTCTTCAATGTCATTGCCCGTAGCATAAGGAACATGTAGTAGTACTGATTAAGTGGTACTACTAGTACCTCTTAATTATTTCATATGTCTTTTTTACCTTATCTCACTAAATTGAGGAAAATTAAGTTCATTTTGTCAACCACTTGTTGTCATCAAAATGTTATGACTCACATTTCAAAATAATGCATGATAGATACTTTAGCAGATTAATATGAATTTCACAAATTTCAAGAAATATTGATATTGACAATATCCTACAGTAATAAAAATTAGGATTGATATTTGTCAACAAATATTACAGAAATATGTCACAATTCCACATTCAATTAGTAAGTATCAAATGCTGTAGCAATCTGCATCCCTGGAGATTTTGCAAGACTCCGGTATCAGACATGACAATCTCTCATTCGATCCCATTCCTCAAGACAAAGTTCCGTTTTGATGAGTTTGTCATGAATCAGTCCTGATGAAGATGATCACATTCCACCACAGAGCGCCGAGACTTTCATCGGTATCACATTTCTGAACCCTGAGCAAAACATCTTAGCAACGAGAAACCAGCATCATGATCATGTGCGACGGAGTGGAACAAGTCATAAACGAGTAATTGTCACTGCGGCAGAAAATGTGCTGTTAATTTGTGTTGGAATTATCAATTTAGTTGGTACCGTTATTCATCATTTCACATCTATGGTGGAGACAGTGTCTTGTAATCAGTCATCATCATGAGGAATATTGGAGCTATCTTGACGATAACATGTGGTAGTAATTACTGGCATGCCAAGGTAGTGAAGAAGCAACATAAAAAACATCCAACTTTAATTTTCTTGTAATTGTAATATCTAGACTAGATAGTATGACGAGTTGAAAGAATATAAAATATTCACACAAAGCTTATATTCTAAAAATATAACTATTCTATCAATTTTCAATAAATATTTTCTTTTTTCTAGATATATTCATAAATATCAATATTCATTACAACAATAACAAATACTACCGAACATATGTGACATTCCAAACACCAAAGGTTGACTAATAAGCTGATAGAATTACCCAATTTTAAGATCATTCAATTATTTAATTGGTACAAAATTAACGATGACATACATGGTAATTTTGGGATGAATCATTCTGTGAAGTCATAAAAATACATGGGAACCAATTGCCTCCTTTTCTTCACTCAATAATTTGCAGAAATTCCTGTGAACATTTTCGAAATTTTTAGATGTTATGATGCAAATATTGATGACAAATTTTGTTTCTGAAATTGTTGGACATCAATTTCTTTAAATCTTGGCATTTAGCTACATGTTATTTGTGGTTTACACCAAAATGATTACACAGATAAATTTGTCTGTCTTTCTAAACTAGCACTAATGACTGAGTCATATTTATATCAGATGAAAAGAAAGACAGTAGACTTGATGGCAAAGAAAAGATGCTGCATGCATCCTTCAGGCGTGATTTCCACCGGGTTTAAGCTTAATCATGAAAATAGAAAACTTACGCATATAAACCTCTCAAAGGGTTGATGTATACAGCACATGGGATATGAAGAGCATAGAATACCCAGTAACAACCAGAAAGCCTCTAGATTTATCTTACAATACTATCTGCTTTATAATCTTTTGAAAGCAGTTACAGCTCTAAGCTTACTTCTAATGTGACAATATCCTACAGTAATAAAAATTAGGATTGATATTTGTCAACAAATATTACAGAAATATGTCACAATTCCACATTCAATTAGTAAGTAGTATCAAATGCTGTAGCAATCTGCATCCCTGGAGATTTTGCAAGACTCCGGTATCAGACATGACAATCTCTCATTCGATCCCATTCCTCAAGACAAAGTTCCGTTTTGATGAGTTTGTCATGAATCAGTCCTGATGAAGATGAT
>JXSR01S014431.1:46059-64337 GCA_000969725.1 Ophiothrix spiculata | reverse complement strand
AAGTTATTATCCTATACCCAAAACACAGGAAGATATCTCGGGGTCATGCATCAATTAGGAACGTTGTGTGTGCATGGTATACGAAATGTTGCTTATAACTGCAATATGATTGTATAAGAATGTTTAGTAGTGTAAAACCAATTTATTTTTCTCAGCACGAGCAATACGATCAGAAATTGAACTTCCTTCTTTTTTCTTTTTTTTGCAAAAAAAGGTGCAAAGTGTAACTTAGATCTAAAATTTTAAAATATGGAGATGATTGGAGGTTCCTAAAATGACAAGGATCAATTTAGTTGGATACCAATCTTGACAGAGACAGAGGGTAGTGTGAACCATGGCATAATGAACATTTACTTTGTATCAAAGCGCACATTTTTGCCTGATATTTCACTAATACAAAATCAATGTATCTTTGCTGACTTCAAATATCTGGTGAGAAGTAGATGACTAACTGTTAAAAGTTGCATTCTTAACTTCTAGATTTCAGTGTTTACCTGATTAGAATCATATCCTCCAGGAATATATCTCTGTTGATATCCTTTGATGTTCAAACATATACAGAAACAAGACATTGTTTCACAACCTTCAGTAGATGCCTTCTTATACTCAAGTGCTGAACAGGCAGTTTTAAAAGTAAGTAAGCAGAAATACATAAAGGAAAATTGAGAGATGCAAATTGCAATTCCAAATGCATTTAGAATCTTACAAACCATAAAAACAAGTATTTAAGTTTCAGTAAGGAACTATTTGTTTTCCTAAATGTTATCATACACTGGGAATCCCTTACTCTTCTTGCTTACGACTCTGGAGCAGGTAGAAAGGGACTAGCCAGGGGTTCTAGTACTAGCTTTTGATTCAATTGTGTAAAAAGTATTAAAAATATCCCACAACCCATTTGCAACACTTGCGTAACAAAACTGCTATATTTCTTTAACAAAAAAACATCATTTGCACTTGTGACAAAGAATGATCTGATTCACAAGATCATTTTCAGAAGATCATTAGAGAAATAAATTAGGTAGTTGACAAATTGAGAATTGTGTCTTTAATGACCATGACAAAACTGTGCTAATAACATATTTGGGAATAAAAACATCAAAAGGCATTCTTCCAAAACTAAAATTGTTAAAATAAGAAAGCGTTTCCCCTTGCAGTGTCCTTTGAGGATATCCAGAATGTGAAGTCTACAATATGGTGTTAAATTATCAAATTACTCACTTAGCAGAGATGAGAGCAAAAAAAATTATATTTTGTCAGAAAATAAAGTTGTGATAAATGCCAGTTCCTGTAGTTCATCTTGGTAGCATCTACCAGTGATTCACAGTACCATGGGAGGTTGGATGATGAATGACATGATGGAGTGTTTTCATCATACTGATCATTTCTGCTAAATGATTCAATGATCTACCATCTCAGCATTCAGTAGCACCCGCTGTCTTGGTATCCAAGTCTGCTGTTATATCATATAATTATTGAGATGGTATCAAAAGCAATTATAATAATTATCATTGTAATAGAGAGTGACGGATTTGAAGTATGGTAGAAGTATCTCATGATTCAAATCATAAAAGTTAATAACTCCAAGAGTTTTGGTGTCACATGACTCACAATGCACCTCCATCTTGATGCAACATGTCCAGACTATCCGCAGTGTTTCTGAGGCTTAGACAAAGAGTTGTGGAACATTTCTACAATAGGCTCAATCAGCACCATGCCAAAGATTTCCTGGACAAAAATTGAGATTTTCAAAGCATGGTATATATCTGGGTCCTTGAGAGACTGGGTGGAAAATCTTCACAAAGAAATTTTTCACTTTGTAATTTACAATTTGTATCTCATTGTTGAATGTCAAAATGAAATGACACAATTACAAATTTACAAAAATTCTGCTATTTTCATGGAAACTAAATCAGACTTGGCCCACACTCTTAGAAAGGAAGGATCAAATATGAGACAAAAAGGATCAATTTTGATCCTTTTTAGGTATCAAATATGAGCTTACTCTTTAAGGATCAAAGTGATCCAAAAATAAGGATCACAATTTTTGATCCGAAAAAAGGATCAAATATTTCTTATAAAAAAGATCTGCCTAAAAACATCACACTGAAGTGACCCTAGCAGGGTTTGAACCTACGCCGCACTTACACCATGTAATTACGAGACCAACGCTCTAACCATTCGGCCACAGGACAGGCAGCTGTCAAGTGTGGTGAAATCATCGTATTTATACCATTGTATACATTCCCGGCTATGTAGTGGATATGGGGTGTACTCAAATATGAAACAAAAGATCACGTTAGATCCAAACGCGGTATCAAATATGAGCTCATCCTTTCCGTATCAAAGTAATCCAGAAATACGGATCAAAACTTTGATATTGTAATCAAAAAGGATCTAAATAAAATGATCCTAAAACCGGATCAAAAATGATCCTGGTGAATTTGATCCATTTGTATATATTGATCCGAAAAAGGATCAAAAGTGATCCTTAAAGGATCAAAATAAAATGATCCGGAAAACTACTCGTATATTTGATCCCGGCCTTCTAAGAGTGCATATTTATCAGAAAAAATAGTGCATCCTAAAATGCTGTTTATCCATTATTATATGTTTTCAAATAAATCAAGAAATGTTGAGCTCTACCAAATCAGCAAAAAGATTCCAAATCTATAGGGAAAAGATTAAAAAAATGTCAAGTGCACCTTCAACATGAGGTCCTTTGTGATGAAATTTTGTGTCAGTGATGTCATTTCAATTGTACTTTCCTTATTTAAAATAACTTAAGAACGGTTCTAGTCTATAAAACTTTATTGTCAATGTAATAGACAACTGTTTGTATTAAGCTTAACAAAATTGGATCATAATCAAGTGCAAATCACAATTATATCTTGTTGAAATCTTTGTTTTAACACAATTTTTGAAAGTCCGCACCTTGGAAGGCACCAAAATGCCCTTTAAATACACTTTGCAAGTACAAAACAGCTGACTTGGTCTTATACTGCAGCAGAAATGCTTTGTGTAATGTGTATGTACTGTATCCACAAGTTGGGAGAAGACATTTTTGCAAAAGAAGATAATAACCATTTTATTTGCACCTATATATAAAATGAACATTTTCATACAACTTTTGGTTAGATGATGATTCACAAAAAAGTCAGTTCTCATTGTAATTCTAACATCTGACACACCTGCTACATAAAAAAAACTATCAAAATTACAACCAATTAGAGATTTTGCCCTTAAATCAACTTTGCAGCCCAGAAAAGGGGGGGGGGGGTCATGGAAGAGATTTGGCATAAGAAGCCCATACACATTCATACAGTAAGTCATCTCTAACACAATACAAATTTGGTTCATTAACACCAATTCAGAATATATCCATTATAAACAGAGTCAAAATGACAAAAACCTTTTAACTATATTTTTTAAAGGGTAAACTGTGAATCTATTCTTAAGAGTATACTTCTTCTGGTTCTTATAAAACTTCGCACTATTATGTTTTCAAACTTTTCTAACTGTAGTAATAAAAAATCAGTTTTCATAAACACGGTATAAAGCTTTAAAAAAGTAATTTATTGGTTCAAAACTTTGTGATTATACTTTAATTCTGTTTTAACTAGTACTGTTATAACTCCTTTCATAAAAATTGTCCTACTTTTCTCCCATCCTCTTCATATCTGATAACTGACACTTAATGAATCGTAATTTCTATTGCTTTACATCACAAGTTCAAGCAATTAGATAATTACGCCCAATTAACCAGATTAATTTTGATCAAACTGACATATCTTCTGTGAGCATCAAAAGACCTCCATATTAACTCCTTATTATTAAACTGACCAAATCTGCACAGATTTTCTGAAATTTGATTAACAACCAATAATAGGTTAAACTGATAATAGTTACAGGGTCAAAACTGTATCAAAGTGAACAAAAATCAGCCCTTCCAGAAGGCTATTTAATATTACACATCCAGCCTCCAGGTGTATACATCATTCTCCTTAAACTCCATATACAAAACAATCATAGGGTGTTGACAAATTGTGATAAGCCAGTAATGTTTTCAACCCATCTCAAACAAATGATTACTTAGTCACCACTAGTAATATAGATCAATTTTCATATATCTAGCAGGCTGGCATAAGAGAAGAATACAGAGTAAGCTTTGAGATTAAGAGCTATCAGCTCCTCAGCTGATCCAAGCTTTGTCTCTTTATGCAGCACTTAAGTCTTATGGCCATTGAATAAAGGTCCCTGAAGGAAGAAACATGACTAGAGGCCCACAAGATGGGTGTATGGCAAGGGGTCACATTGTGTCCTACTTGTGGATCACAAAGCATTTTTGCTCTAAATTCTAGTAAAGGGAAAGTTTATTATAATCATAAAAAATGTTAAATAATAAAATTCACCTTTGCATTTTGTAAACCAAAACCTCTTAATATATTTCAAATTCTGCAAAACATATAGGCGTACATAATTCCATCAAAGAACCATAATCTTGTCATTACAAAAGTGAATGCTGCATATAATGACATAAGATTTCACTTTTTTTCATCCTATATTGTTTCACGATCTCAAATCTAATTACACTCTTTACAGAAATAATGATCTGATAAGTATCTGCATCTTTGGAGTCAAAATCCTGGTAAAATGCTTTAAAATTGTTAAGAGAGAAACCAATAAGATATCATAGTCCCACTAGACAAACACATTCATTAATAAAAAATAATAAAATGCAAACTTTTGATAAACGTCTCCAAAAAATTTCAATTTGTAGAGCTCTCACCTAACCTCAATATGAAGTCTGACAAGAATCAGAAGCCCGATTTCAAACTCCATTAACTCAAGTCTATTTTTATCCTGGTCTCAATGTAACCAACACCATGGGCTTCATCAGTCATAAACACCAAGCATTGCATACTTGGAATGCTTGTTAAATGGACCCAGACTGTGTCGCCAAGCCCTATCCTCAATAGCGAGCTTTCTGGAGCTTTCTGGACCCAGACTGTGTCGGCAAACACAATCGTCAAAAGTGAGCTTTCAGCTTCAAAGGCCAAGGCCTGCTGTGTAAAATTATACTTGAAAAATTTTGATAATGTTGCAAGATGCAAAAAATAAATATATTTGAAACAACTGGAAATGTATATTTATATTTTAGATCAGAATAACTTTATTCTAAGTTCTATCCTATTTCTTTCAGCACTTTCTTGAACTCTATATTACTATATATCATAATACATAATACATGTATTAAAAACTTACAAATTGCTAACACATTCTAGTAACAGTTAATTTTGAATGTTGTGACTAAATAAAATCTACACACCACAATTCCTAAACCTTTTAGCATTTACACATTAGTAACTGATACTAACAATATCTAAGACTGATCAAATTAACCCAGAAATGATGTATGACTTTAAAAGCCTCACTAATGGAATCTCAGACCAAACTTATATTGACATGTTTTCTACCTTCAATTCTTCAATACCAAACTCTCCATTAAATTTTAATCAAATTAAACTATATCTGTTTGAATTCTACACATTTTCAAAAAAAATAAGCATGATAAAAGTTACCAATGCTGACCAGCGTTTCTATACTGTTACAAGATTTTGAAACAGAAGATGTATAGGCCAATTCCAAAAATAACAAAACCTATTATCTAACCAAGATCAATGTCATGTCAGTGCTTTTAAAAGTTGTGGATTGTGTAAACTGATACAAGTCTTGTCTTTAATTTCTGAAAATGGCTTAAATAGAAGAAGTTAAAGTTTTGTCCAAAATTACATGTAGGTTACTATCGCATTCTCATCCCCAGATTAAAAAGCCCGCTGATATTTTTCTGATTACAAATCCAAACTTTTTTTTTAGTTCTTCATAGTTTTGGAGATAAGCCATAAAACGTATAAACGTATTTACGTAACAGTCTCATCCCCAGAGTTGCATACTTAATTTTACCTTTTGGGAGTAAACAAGAAATAGTTTAAGGGTGAAACCTCACAAAATGCATTTTAGAAGTCAAGGTCAATTAGTTAAAAGTATGTTTTATACATGTTGAAATAGAAGCCTACACCTTTAACAGTTGTTATAAGTGGCAAAGGGATAAATACACCATTAATGCGTGTCCAAAATCTGTCCTGGAAACAACATCCAACAAAGCATGAGATTTATGGTGATATACCCCCTATCTCTACAACCATGGCACAGAGGAGAGCCCAGTTTGCTGGTCACTGCTTTCGAGCCAAGGACCAAATCATATAGGACATCCTTCTTTGGAGATTGCCATGTCCAAACAGAGGCTGTAGACCTTTAACGTACCCTGATACCATATGTAGAGATACTGGCTTGAACTTCAATGAACTTGGAAGTGCAATGTGTGATAAATATAGTTGGCAAAGATGTGTGTCATGGATCTCGACGGAAGTCGAAGGATGATGATGATGAAGAGGCCTATCATGCCCAAAGAACAGGCTATAACCATACTAATACTAAATCAGAATTAGAATGTTAGGCATAACAAAAAAAACAAGTTTATTTCTTGTAGGCCGCGCGCATTTCGTTTTGGCATCACATATTTGCGCATTTCATTTTTTATTTTGATATTTAAGAAAACAAAAACAAAAATAGCCAATTTGATAAAAAGAACGGGGAAAATTACAAAATTATTACTAAAGAAGTGTTTTCTTTCCAACAAACAATAGGAACCGCACAGGTTTCTTACTAAAAATTCATAACTCATGCAGATTTTCAATTAAAATTTGCCTTAGCATCTCTTAAAAAAATGTAAAAATATAAAATAAAATAAAAAAAAACGCATTTCCCATTTAGGTTTTTTGACCATCCACAGGAAACAAACTTGTTTTTTTTTGCCTTATCAGGGAAGCTCCAAGTTGTAACATGCAATAAAACTTCATATCTTTGACCTCATCATCCAAATCTAATAAGATCTTTCTTTATCACATTAGGCCAGGTTTGACTGTGACCAAAAACATATGTTGTCAAGATAGCACCTCCAGGAAGATATCTTGACTGTGACAAGTCAACAATATCTGCCTTGTTTGGAGTAAATGGTCATTGTTTTTAATCTTTGATTATCACAGCTTTCCTGTTTAGAATGGCCATTGTTTTAATTTTAAATTTACACAGCTTTCCTGTTGTAGTAGCTAATTGATCCCTGATAAGAACATCAATCTTTATTGTCCAGATGTAACATGCTCTTTGTAATAAAAAATAAAAGGCAAAATATTGATAACTAATGATACCAATTTTTACTCCTTTAGCTATCCACCAAGATGATCAAACTCAGGTGAGAACTAAATAAGCCATATTGCATCACAATCACTAGACATCCGTATTGCCATGATCACAAGAAAATTATTTCAACACTAATTCACCATCATACAACAAATATGAGGCCTATGTTTTGAAGTACCTTATAAATGTGAATACATCATTAATCATGGTGTAAAACAGGTATGTAGAAATAAATTTAAAAAAAAACCAAGATAGACCCTAGTTCTAATCCCGCCAAAACCAAGAAGTTTAGACGAGGCTCAAATGAGATGGTAGTCATGGTAGTATGTGGTAGTTAGGGTTGAAAGTGTGCACTGTTGGAAAATTGTTAAGACACGATCTTTCTAACATTGCATTCAACATTAAGTCTTTTGGAGTATGTCAACTTGACCTAAAGGTTTCGACCAGTCAAATAAGTCTTTGCAGTGTCATTGACATGTATCATATCCCAAATTCTTCATCTGACTGTGCAGTCGGAGCTTACCAGCACTTTAGTAGTTACAGAAGTCCTATCTACCACAGGGTTACATTATAATCCAAATTAATCTTACACCTTTCTTGTAAACCAAGCTTTCATCTCTCTGGAGTTCAAACTTGGAGCATGAACTAGCGCAGACACCAAACACCCCCGGCAAACACCACATTACCAGCATTCACACAAATGACATTCTCCATAATTATTAATTTGGCCAGATGTTATCTAATTCTTTATTTAACATTAGTCTGAGATCTGAAACCTTCTACCATCAACCTTGATATGCCAATGATAGGTTGTGCAGGTGTATCATGAGCAAATATTCAACAACAAAAATAAACCTATCCAGGGAGACCTACTTTGACAATGTTGCCCTTTTGAAAAGGTGAAAAATCTCAGATTGCAGTATAACTTGATTATCAATGTTCTCCTATATGGTTTTCATACCCAACAATGTGTCCTTTCACAAAATAACTTTCTTGATTTTACAAATTATCATATACATGAATATGGATTACTTGACGTTGTCTGCCAAAGTTGTCTGCTCAACCGATATCAGGGAAGCTGTATCAAGATTTTTAATATGATGAATGAAACTGAAAGGATTCACGAATTCAAGTAAATTGTTTGTGATAACATTATTATTATCCATCAATACCATCAGAACAAGTGATCTAATTCACAAACTATTGCTTTTAAGGCACAAGTTGTATGACAAATGGACTTCATTTTGGATCAGAAACACTTCCAAGTTCAAATATGATGGAACCAAACTATTTGTTACTTTACTAGCCATTCATGAGGAGTCAAGAAGTAGTAATAATCTCTAACAACCAATTGACTTGATTTTAATCATTTCTCATAAAAAATCTTTATAAATAATTTGTCTCTTCATGATATTCACAGCTCTGTAAATCTACTTCATATTTACACCAACGTGCCCCATCTTTTCAAATAAATACAATATGGACCATAATCATGGTTGTTTTTGCAATCAACTTAATTTCTTCCACATTGTTTTAATAATTTCAGTCAAACATTGCATTATGTTTATCAGTGAAATCTCATGATCTTTCCCCTTTTGATGTTTACCGATGTCATGTTCTTGAAAACTCATCATTTTCATGCATTTGTATTCCATCATTCTACACATAAACATCATTAATGTCATGTGGTATTTTTGTGTGTTTTTATCAAATGATGATCACCATTTAATGCATGTTACCTGTGACATTTAATTGGAATTTAAAAAAACATTGGGCAAAATGACATGAATTTGAAATGCATGTGATGATTTTATAAATTTACCATGGAATAAAAAAAATTTGCAAAATTAAAATAAAATACTCTATCATTTCCCCTTCTTTACTTATGAAATAAAATCCTTGGGAAAAGCAAATTCACCAAAATAAAGTACCAAAAATTAAATGTTAACAATATAATACGAAGGATAAATTATTTTTTTAAAGTATGCATTATATTTATGCAGAAGTTTTAAACCAATAAATGATGATACTTGTATATAATTGTCTAAAGAACTGTGCTTTCAAGAACAATTTAAAAGTCAAAGATGCTGGACTAATTGCTTTACCATAGGTAGCATGCAAGTGTCTACTTGAAAAAGTACAAAAACAAAATAACATTTTCAGTATGTATGTAACAAATTGGCAATCTTAATGTGGTAAACTGTCACAGATCTGACCAAAAGTTGACTACAACCATTATGAACAATGGTCAACCATTGAATCTATGATAATCAAACTCTCTAATTGTTTTTTAATTTTTCTTTACAAATGACATTAATATTAAGATTACATAATTTAACATTTATCCAGCACTGCATTTATCCAGAAAACAGCCTTACAAATAAAATCTTTCTTCAAATCATTAATATAAAATTAGGGAAAAATGCCTTCCACACTTGATTTCACCATATCTACTGCATTGTACCATCATTTTGCATATCATCACCATATAACATTCACCCTCTAATCAAAACATAAGTTGATGTTCCTTTTACAAGACAGGATGTGAGATACTAGATGGTGTAACCATGTGTTCAAAATGTAATTATCTCCCCTGGAACTCCCATTTATTTTGACACAGATTTGTTTGTGATCTTTCACTACCTCCCGACATTTTACCTGGCGAATAGATAAAGCTTTATACTCTTGGCAGCATTTAACCGAGTTCAGTTTTAAAAGTCGGTTACCAATTACTACTTAGTCCAATTTTGTATGGTAAATTTGGGAGATCAAATTGGCTCATATATTGAGACCTGAGGTGTACAATAATTCTACATAGCACAACCTCATGAATGCCTTTTAAAATTTTGAATGCTGATACTGAAAAACATTGCAAGTATAATATTTTATTGCGAAACTATATCAACAAAATGAAAATTTTGTGTCAATACAAAACTTTAAGTATTTTGTCTGGTATTGGACTTTCAAGTCTTCACTGCTAATTAGACATATCCTAAGAATGCTAAAAAATATTTATCTCATGATACATACAAACAAGCAAATAACTAATAAACAATTTATTTGCAATTCGGTGCAATATATTTTACAGCTGTTAATGTAGGGCGAAGAACATGATAAGAAACATAAGTAATTCAACATCTTAATCACACAACTGTGTGCTGAAATAAGGCCGATTCAAAATATCTTAACCTAGATAGCAATGAAAAGCTTGCAAATGTAATTTTAAAACATAAATCTGTTTATGTTAAAGTTAAAACATCAGGATTATTTTAAATTTTGGTTCACAGGTATTTAAATTGCCTAATTTCAGAACCTTGTGGCCTCCTTCCTATCCCACTAAAAATGAAAACTTTTTAAAAATAAGATAAGTGTAGGGGGTAATCGCAATCTACACGGCTGTAAGTACCAAAACATTTTTGGCTCTTGACATTATAATAGTGATTGTGTTAAATCGTGTCCAAGCATATAGGTTTTATGAATAATCAACCCTCAGGTAAAGGTAGAGGTTAAGTGGCTTCTGATACTTGGAGGAAAAGAATAGGAGGCTACTCATGTTCAGTATGGTTAATGGATGCCAATTGTGATGCACTAATCGGATTCCCAAGAAGTATATTATTGCTGCTATACAACATCTGGCATCTCAAACAGTCAATAAGGCTGAACAAAACATTTTGTCCATGTTTTACATCAAATATTCACAATGCATGTGTTTTTATTTAAGTTTGGGTGAAATTTGACAGTGCTGATGGTCTTTCTTTAAGTAGAAGTCAAGTTATGAGTAACAAATAGCTTTATCTATTGAAAAGCTGCAGTCATTGAATATGAAGCCAACAATAATTGAACAAGTATCTGAAACCACATGCAGCACTGGTTATTTTAAATAAAACCTCCTTCCTTCCCAAGTTTAGGATGAGAATCATCAATGCATTATTCTTAATTGATCTGAAGACAAAATGGTGTCATAACCTATTTTATACCTGAGGAATGACAAGAGTGCAATTCTGTGAACTTTGTGAGAATCTAGTAGGCTTTGAGGATAGTTTTAGTTTGACTCTAGATTTTATATGTATTAGGAATGAAAGATCAAAAATATCAACTGCTTTTTTTCTTTATAGGATTATCAATTATTATACATTGACAAATATCTCATTTCTTGTAATGTAAAATATAGATGCTATCTTCTGAAGACAGTATCATTATCATATCAATCCTTAGTCTTTGCCAAAGACTTGTTTTCAATAATCTTAAACATCACTTGCCAGGTCTGAGGTGAAGCAAGCCTTTCGTCGGAGGCCAGGAAGTTTGCAAGCACAGAGCCCTTTAAAGTCTAGCAGGGAATGTGCTATTTCAAAACTTTTAAAGGGTGATTTTTGGCAAAAATACACATGCCATATACTTTGCAGCATTCCACTGGAAAGGACTAAGTATACAGAGCCAGCACTGATAAAGTTAAAATTAGCTCAAGACCCAATTCACCTCCTGACCTTATCAAATGATCAAATGTGGTACGAAAGGTTAAGGTTTCAACGAGAAATTCAGACTAACAGAACATGAGTTAAATATAGGATTTACAGACTGTCAGCATTGGACACATGTCACAACATCATAGCCAAATTGTATTGCAATCACAGAGTCCACACGCTCACTTCTCAGACTGTTGAAATGTAGACATTTGAAATGCTCTTTTTCCTACCAGTCAGTACTGTGAATTGTTAAAGAAAAAGTTTAAATCTATATTAAATTATTTGAGTAAAGCACCTTAAAGTTGAGATGCCATGATAATGTCTGCTGCTTTATGATAATGATTAAGACATTTTATAACCCAAATTTGACCCATATAATCCTAAATCATTAAGGCACATGCTCTATTATCCTCAACTGTTGACTTCTAACTTGATGAAACCAGTTTGACATTTTGCCCTATTCACAGCAGGCTTAACCTGATAATCTAGCATCAAAGCTTTAGCAATTGCCCTTATTTGATACAAATCTCTTAATCTCATAAAAGCTGCAAATCAAAACTTGATATAGGATATAACCTATATTTCGAACGTCCATTAAACCTTTTGGCTCTTTTCCACATCCTCAAAATGCATTTTGTGGCTAACTTTGATACTAATTCACCATCTAGGCCTATCTGGATTGGCCATTAGGTCATCCATTAACATGTGAACAGCTAATAGGCTTCTAATTAAAACGGTGACCATGTTTACACTTTTTTAAATATCTCCTCATCAAAATATTATCAAAAGTGTTAAACATATTTACCAGGCCAGATACCACAAATTCTGAAATATCCATCAGTATTTTGGAACAGAAACATCAATGCTGCCAGTGCGTCACAAGAGGCAATGACAGCTATGTTTAAGATGATAATGGTGATGATAGTAATGATGACAATGACCATGACAATGTTGGTATGATATGATGATGAGGAACAGGAGGAACAGGAGGAGGAGATGCAGGAAGAGGAGGAGAAAAAGGAAGAGAAAGAAGAAGGGGAAGAGGGAGAGGAGGAGCAGCACGAAGGGCAGGAGCAGGAAAAAGAGAGGCAAAAACAGGAAGAGCAGGAGGAAGAGCAGGAAGAGGGAGAGGAAGGGGAGGAGGAGGAAGAGTAGGACAAACAGAAGGAAGAAGAGGAACAAGAACAGGAGGAGCAGGAAGAGCAGGACCAGAATCAAGAGGAGAAGGAGGACAAAGATGATGATGAGGAGGACAGAGTATGATGATGATAATGGTAGGAATGATTCTAAGACAAGATCAAAACCAATTAGAGACAAATGAGTCTTTGACCTTCTGATATCATCATGTGAGAACTACCAATCATGCATATATTGCATCCGGATTGAATCGCTTATATAATGGTCTGATACGATTATGAATCTGTAGTGTTCACCGACCGACATATGTTGAGGTTTGGAAGTCAATACTATTGTCATTTCTAATTTTCAAATCCATCCTTCAAGCGACTTCATAGCTTTAAGATTATCTTATATCTAAGAAATGCCAACGACCAAGACCAAAATGAATTGCATATGTGACATGTTCAAGGGAAAGGAGTTGGATGTCGGTGATTTTAATTTTTGTTACAACCTAATTGTGCATTAAAAAGCTACATTTTGATGTAAACCAACTACAATTACAAACACAACAATTTCTAATATTTTAAAAACAATGAAAAGCAAAAGATTTTTTTACCTTAATGTGTTATAGCTCAAAATCAGTAATACTAAAATGGGACTTAACAAATGCCCCTAAAAAGTCAACGATAAGGGACTATCAGTATTACAAAGAGTATCTTACATCAAATGCCAAAGACCAAGACCAAAACAAATTGACAAATGTGACAAGTTCAAGGGAAATGTGTTGAATGTCGGTGATTTTCAATATTTTGGTTACAACCTAATTGTGCATTAAAATGCTACATTTTAATCTAAATTAACTAAATACAAATATAGCATATTTTAAAACCAATGAAAACTAAATAATTTTCAATCTCATTGCCTCAAAATCAGTAATAATGATATCCAACTCTGAAAATGATCCATAATCATAAACATGTTGCATTTTCATTGTTAGCTGCAATAGAACTTCCTCATGACTATGACTACAGTACAAATATCTAATGTCTATATAAAAGTACTATCTGTGATAATGAAAATCAATTAAATGATCAAAACTTCTTCCACTTTCATTTTCCATCCAAAACCATCAACAATAACCAGATCTTGATTCAAATTATTAATTGATCAAGTTTAGGCTGAAGAAAAGTGTCTCTGATTCTCTGATGACCTAAGTGATTTTCGAAAGCTGACTATTACTACTGAGGTCTTTTAAGACTTTTATTTGCTGTATTAAAATGAAGCAAATAAGCTGACAACTATTTGACAATTATCAGTATCTAAAACTTCAGGGTACTTTTATTTTAATTTTCTTAACCATGTGATGTTGTTACACCAGGTTTATCTCAACCAACAAATATCTTCAACCATAACACTGACAGACAGCAAAAATTCAAAACTTATTTCTGATCAAACAACATATGACAGATTCCACTCATTAAATGCAAATCATGTTTTGATAATCAAATCATGCTACAAAATCCATAAATTTTAAGATCTAGACCTACATCTATTAAATTGCAATCAGATTTAATGTTAAACCATTTTAAATTTAAGTTCATCTTGGGGCTAAACATTTATAGGAGTCAAAAAGGATTGCCAATCTAACTTGTATGAAGTTTCTAGTTATGTTTATTTATAAAATCCTTATTGAAACATACCCATGTATGTCTCAGTCATGTCTAAAAATGACAGCTCAATTGTACTATTTCAGTTTAGTCTATAATAAATATCTGATGGGGAAAAAAGGTGAAATTCTTTTTCTTTTTATTAGTTGAAAAACCAAGCCAATCCCACCAGTGCATATGCATTAAATTCAAGGGACACCTCCATAGAGTGAAAGACAGAATATTGGAAGGAAACCCAACTCCTCGGAGAAAACCTGCAGGGACAAGCGTGGATCGACAACCCAATTCACATACAAATTAGGTCCTACTGGGAATCGAACCCAGAACCCATCTCCCTTTAGTCATGTGACGAGAAGCAACATAATTGTTACTGGTATTTATCTGAATTTTAAACTGCAAAAGTAAAATAGATTATAATAATAGCAAATTTCCCGAGATATTGGCATCATTTAATTCAATGTACAACCTAACACATGACTGTTAGTATTTCAATTTCTTTCTTTGTTACAGCCAGCATTGAATTGCTTTTCAAAATGTCATGAACACTTCACTCTGTGCATATTTACATGAAAAGAAGTTATTTACCATTCAATCTAAACTACATTTACCAAATAGCACAAAGTTCCCAATTATAAAATACAATTAGCTGTACATTACATTAATCCATCAATGACTTCCATGTTCGTTTATCAAACAAAGATTAGGAGAATTCTCTTTTGTTCACCAAAATACAACAATGTTCAAAATGTAAACATAGCGGAAGATTAAGACCTTAACACTAATCTTGAACACTTCTCCTGTTGTTGATGATAAAAAAGCAATGACAGTGATGGAGAAATAGTGTACAAAATCAGTTCATGCTCAGGTTTAGTAACTGGTTAGCACATTTCAAAATCTTTTGTTGAGTTTGGAAATTCTTTCAACAGATGGAATTGATTGAATATATTCATCAGGATTGGTAGAATAAATGGTTAAATGATTCATTTAGAATAATCCAAAATTTCCACTTACGTGTATGTTTCGGCAAACACTGTTGCCTTTGTCAACACTTTGATGAGACTGACGCTGATTGAAGTTTCCTGGAAACGATGTTGGTGTTGCCAGTTGGTTTTACTTCTGGTGTTTTCAGCAAAATCTCATCATAAATGTGACACCAAGTTTGTGATGTAGCGGGTGGTGGGAATTATAGTTTAAGTACTGATCTGTATGAGTTGGCTTTCTATACACGAGCAGTTTGACGGAACCATCTTCCTTGCGGACAATGACGGTATCTAGAAATGGCATTTTTCCTTCTTTCTCTTCCTCAAAAGTAAACTTGATGGAATCCGACATATCAATAGTGTTGAGATGGTCTGTAAGATCTTGCACTGCGTCTATTTCTAGTACATCATCAACATATCTGAGCCACAGTTTTGGTCAGGAAGAAGTTAAGATCAATGAAGCCCTTAAAATCTGTGGTTATCCAGATTGGTCTTTCGGCAGAGTCACTGAACAGATGAACACTCCAAAGACAAAGACACAGGCTAAGCAGAAGAAAGACACAGATCAGAAATGTAGAGGAATGGTAGTTCTCCCATATGTCAAAGGCGTTAGTGAAAGAATATCTCGCACGCTCAAACAGTATAATATTGCTACTGTCATGAAGCCTAATTGCACGCTCCGCCGATTGCTAGTTCACCCTAAGGACAAGAGAGACACTTTTGATACCACGGATGTCATTTATGAGTTCCCTTGTAAAAACTGTAATCTCAGCTACATCGGTGAAACAGGCAGGAAACTCGGTGTTAGAAGGGATGAACATAAGAAAGAGGTGGAAAAATTATCGAGCAATGTAACAACCCGGGCAGGCAGAAAGTCATCATTATCAACTGTTCATAAGTCTGCTATAACAGATCATGTAGTAGACAAAAATTACCTCATAGGCTGGGGGAAGCTAAAATTATTGGCAAGGAACAGAACAGATATAAACGCTGGATCAAAGAGGCTATTGAGATAAGAAAGAAGGAGGGCACCACCATGAACAGGGATGAAGGACAATATTTTCTAAATCACATTTATGATGAGATTTTGCTGAAAACACCAGAAGTAAAACCAACTGGCAACACCAACATCGTTTCCAGGAAACTTCAATCAGCGTCAGTCTCATCAAAGTGTTGACAAAGGCAACAGTGTTTGCCGAAACGTACACGTAAGTGGAAATTTTGGATTAGTCTAAATGAATCATTTGCAAATTGTTACTTAACAAAAGTATGTTCTATTAAAATGACATTTACATGTGTACCAAAGATGATGAGAGTTGAAAGAGGTTCATTTTGAATGACTATCAATTAATCAGTACTCACCTAAAATAAGCATCAATGAAAAATTACATAAAGAAATTTTAGCAGAATGTTTATGTATGATATTGCTCATATGAACACATCTGATGTAAGTATAGCTGCATGTCATCAAGTAAACATGGCAAGATCCTAAATTTTGGTGAAAAGATCTCTATCACCAAATGCTATAAATGGTTTGATGTATGAACTCGTCACATTGTCTACTGCATGACAGAGGATGCTTCTCTAGGTTCCCAACTTGGGAAATGGTTGAAACTCAAGCCAGAAGCTAGAAAACGGTAGACAATGGTAAATTGAGCTCATATGACTTATGTTACAGTTTAGATATTGTGTTAGATCATTGGCGGGATGTGATATAATGTGAAATGTTTCTAGTTCTTATCACCACTGACAAGTTTTGGCTAACATGATGCAATATTAAAGGCGTCATGGACTGATTATAAATTTGAATAATATTAGTCTAAAATATGATCAATCAAAGTGTGTCATTTTATTTTGGAAAGAATAAAGCAAATTACATGTCACGAAGATAACTTGAAAATATGATTTTGAAATGAAATTCATATTTATTTCTATGATGTAGCCTACAAAATTGGAATTCAGTATGAAATTTTCCTTAAGTTTTTTAAGTAAAAAATTTTCCTTAAGTTTTTTAAGTAAAAAAGAAGGATGACTAACAGAACAATTTCACTCAATTATATCATTTTTTATTTACAAACCAAGAACCACACCCCTGGTCACAGGCTTGCTTTTAACTGTTTATTTGTATGCCCTACCTCCTCAAAGAATCAGTAAAAACAAATTACAAAATATAGTGTCTATATAACCAGAGGTATAAACAAGGAATAGAATTTTATTGATGACAGAATTTTATAGGCTGTTGATGATCTTTTGATGTTGAGGGAAACCGCACTTGAAATATTTCAGAGTGTTAATATTTTGCACTTTGTATGTACTTCACTGTGTTAGGTTCTCATGAGTGACATGGTTGTCATTCCATCAGAGTGTAGTTGTCTATTTATGCAAGATATTTTACAACAGTTTCCTTTTAGCAGCTGGCAAAAGGTGTCCCATATTTCATTTTTTATTTCATCAGTGTCCATTACCAAATGAGTCAATAGATATGAACGATGTGCCAAAATGTTATTTTCATTTTACAAACAAGGTAATAAAAGGAGGTTAGGTTAAAATCATGAAAACAAAACACTTCCCAAATTGGCTTTCCAAAGATGCCATATCACATCCACCTTAATACAAACTGACTGATTTACCACACATCTTATTGTGAAATAATGTGTCTTGCCCAAAATGTGGTTAGGAACATTTAAGAGCAACAAAGGCAAGTTTGTTCTTTAATGACTTCATTAAAGTAGATCAATGAACTTTGTGAAATAAGGGTGTCAGCAAAAATGTAACAATGTAAAAGGTTAAAT
>JXSR01S014431.1:7463-25230 GCA_000969725.1 Ophiothrix spiculata | reverse complement strand
TATTTGAAGAAAAAAAATCAGAGCTTTTTAAAATGAATTTTCTGCTCTGGAAATTCAACCCCTATTGAAAATCATTTCTGTAAATTCCTCTTGAAATATTGATGATGTAAGTGAGAAAATGAATATATTTCTGAAAAAGTCTACATTATTTTACAATAATTAAATCAATTTGGGGTTTTTACACAAAAGAAACCTAACATAATAGTGTTCTCTCATACCCTGTCTGGTTTTACAGCCCATGCCACTTCAATATGCGATTTCATTTTTACAAAATGTGATGAGGCAGAAATTTCTGGATAATAATACCTCTCAAAATTTTCAAAACTCAACCCACAGGCTAGTGTTATTCTTAATGCTTAACCAGACAAGTTTGGGGTCGCCCTTAGCTCTTCACAACTCCAAAATTGATTGGGCATGAAAAGGACATTTTTTCTTGTTCAATTCAATCACTCCAATGGTTAAATGTCAGAATCAAAATATAATAGTATATAAAACTTGTTGACTTTGTTACATTAATACAGGTATATTACTACAACTGAATAAATAGTGAGTTGCTTTCTCAAATAACACAGATAACAGGCAACACGGGAGGTTAACACTTTCTCCATGCTCAATAAAGTGTTCTCTAATTAGATTTGTAATCGTAGACTAAACCTGTGGTCAGCAACTGAAAACTGACCACTGTAATGTCCACAATACGTAATGAAATTTTTGAGATAAAAGTTGTTTAACAGTGGCTGCTGACTGTTTAGAAGCCACGCCTTTTTAAAGGTAAAGTATAATTTCAAATTGTGAGTATCCAGTATCTTTTAGTACTGCTCATCAGAAATCATCAACGAGGCCATTTTATCATTTTGCGGGGATTAATTAACCCAACAAATCATGTGCCTCATTGGTTTTCCTTTAATTAATTAGAGTCAATGCACTCGTTATACCTTAAGAAGTGCTGAATTTCATAATGATTATAAGTTCAAGTTCAGACAGATTCTTCACAGAAATAGGCTAGACCATTTTATTACATCTTAAGTTATAGAACCATCAAAACATTATTTCACATGTAGGATTACATATCCAGGATGTCAAACCCATTAATGAAAAGCCTAATAGAGCCATGGGAGATAGAACTACAACATTACTGATGATTTAACACATCCACATTTGGGATATGACAAAAATATGTCAACGTGTTATGTCATGTTTGAATGTTTTCATTTGAAGACACACTTTACAAGAGCCAAAACAAAATTAAATTTAGTAGGCTCTGGCAAATTATAGATATCCATAACATAAAAGGCTGTTATCTATTTTGGAAAATCCTTTCATATTTTGTAAGCTTTCAACAAAATCACAGTATCACAGTAGGCCTATATCTTTCCTCTCCAATATATAAATTCAAATAACATGGTCAAACTGGTCTTTTGGCCATGTTACCTCACCATTAGCATGGTCAAATAACATATAGCAAATCACATAAGAATCCAAAAAGGCTGAGAAAAACGATTCTGATTTCAGGCCAAATAGGACAAGCCTTCTATGATTTCAATGCGCTTTTCCTTTTGACAAGAAACCTTCCCCTATGAATTACAAAAAAGACATGGCTAAACTTTTCTAAAGGTGATATTACCTCACCATCAGCATGGTCAAGTAATGTAAACATGCTTTTGATCCCATGATATGATTGGCTAGGAATCTAATTTCAAAACAACACTGTAAGGCTTTATAACAACATTATGACATATTTTATCCTAAGTTACCAAAGCTGTAAGTTCAATAGTTCAGGGAAATGGTTTTCTTCTTTGAGACAAAAAATGTAGACCACATAAGACATTTTTATCTACTGAAGATAGCAAATGAGCACTCATTTAGATATCCATATATACTGAAGATGAAGCATTTTGTCAAGAGCATTTGGCTATGGTTACAAACAGCACAATATTCTGCATGATAAAACTTATTAAAACTATTCAACAAATCAAAATGTTTTGAAGTACCTTTGAATAAAATTACACAACAACTATGAGGGTCATTCAAAAAGTTCTACCTGTTGTATCATAACTTTTGTTCTAATAAAGGTAGCTACTTAAAAGTTGGCAAAAATAGAGTTAAGAATGTCCCCTACACATGGTACAACAATCATATAAATATCTTATCTAGATTTCTGTAAGTTTCATGAAAACCACAGAGGGTTTCGTTACACCGGAAACGGTCAAAATATGTGCAACATTTTTAAAAGTGGCTCAAATACAGTGAATTAAAAAGGCCATAATCTAGCCATGTAGTATTACTATACAGTAAAAAATTGTAAAACATAAGAATGAACATACAATTATGCGGGATGATTAAAAAAGCTGACCAATACTGCAAATAATGGTAATTCACAAGGATAACAATAATTAATAGGAACAAATAGCCCCTCCAGCAATAATATCAAAATCATCAAAGACACAGTTTACGAAGAAATTGACCTTTATAAAACAAGATACAAAATGGTAGCATTGTAAAGCTTTATTTTTAAAATATTTTCATGGTAGATACCAAAAGCAACCATATTCATGTTTTGACTGAAAAATGTGGTGTAGTAACTTCAACTGATGCTTTTTACCTAAAAACGCACTTGGAAAAGTCAGGCTACAGAGAAACACGCTATTATGATATTCGTAATCCTGAGCGGGTATAAGACATCCTTTCAAATTTTGGGATTCTGGGTAATTCATGTCTGTAACAAGTTTACTTTATCAGTGACAAATGATTGGTTGGACTGTTAGGTACACTTTCATATCAAATTTATTCTGTAACTTACATATATTTTGGGTTTACAGATGGGTTTTCATACATAAGTTGCACATATAATTTCAGGTGAAATGTCATTAGATATTTTACCGTTTCCGGTGTACCCTAACCTTACTGTGATTTTCAAATAACCTACAGAAATCTAGAAAAGATATTGATATGATTGTTTCACCATGTATAGGTGACATTCGTACCTATATTTGTGTCAATTTTCAAGTATCTACCTTTAACAGAACAAAAGTTATGATACAACAGGTAGAACTTTTCGAATGACCCTCATAGATAAAGTAATTTTAATAAATGTGTACTTCACGAAGATATTTATCTCAAGTAAAGTTAGCAAAACACATAAGTTAGAACTGCTATACTGTAAATAGGAGTGGATTACCCATGCCCTCCCCATTTTAATTATTTCAATATTCCCACCAGACTCTACTAAATCAAAATCATATTTTGCCAGGGAACAGATTTATTACTGACAAGTAAAGGCTTGCTTGCCATTTGTGACAAATTGGAAGCACTCACTGTACTTTCTCTAAATGTAATTAAACTCTTGCCTTCATTACTGGTATTAGGTTCCTGCACGCACCAACCATGGGGTCTATTGTAGTTTCAGATTGTGCAATCTGTTTGATAAAGGTATTTTTGCATCCACTAATTCCAATCTGATAGGCCTATTGTTTCAAAAATTCTACTTTTAAGGTAAGATCAATAATTTAAAAACTTCCCCCATGACCCGACCCTAACTCACTGACAATGACCTGACCCTAAGTCAATGACTACGACCTGACTCGACCCTAACTACTAAACCCAAACACTAACCTAAAAATTTTGGATGGGACCTAAAGTATACTTGGTCCATTCATTTATATTGGTGAAAATAAGGTTTAGACAAGTATTCTCTAAAACAAATCATTGCATGAAAATAAGATGTTAACGCTTAAAGGCAGTTATTGTCTAATTTTTAGCTAATAGCATACAGTAGTTGCAATATTAGAAATACAGGCTCAGGTATATCCATTATTAATTTGATACCAAAACGTTATTTAGAAGACCACAAAAGGATAGACCACTCTGACACTGCATACCCTTGACATGTCAAACCAGATATATGATCTTTTTCTTAAAATAATTGATTAAACTAACTGAAATCAATTATAAAGAAACCTTGAGGAACCAATGAAATCAAAACAAATTTAATTAACTTTTTAACAAAAAGTAAGAACCATGTTTGACCAATTTGTGTATACAATCCATTTTCATTTGGACAGGTGCCATACAGATACATACAAACAATTAAAACCATGCAAACCTCTATTTATCTAGCAATCACAGCTATCATACCTATACATCAAAATCATTCTGCCAATCAAGATTCACCATGAGATAAAACAAACGACATTTATCAACCTGACAATTATTGGGCAATGAAAACTTGACATTCCGAACTTTACATCAGTACTTACCACCTCCTGTAATTCCTTCACAAATTCACATAAATCTGATTGCTGATAATGTTGCGTTGATATGCGTTGACATGAAATGGGAGTCAATTACTTGTTCTCATCGCTATTTATAATCTATTTCGATGATAAATTACTTGACCTAGGGGGTTATGTTAACTACATATGATATCTTGTATTGCATTAACAGATATTTTGATTACAAAAATACAAAATTGATTTTATGAGGTTCACTAAGGTGTAATTGTTTATCAACAAACCAAAATATTTGCTTCATAATGTCAGTTACATCATGTACATAGACATCTAGCTGTGGATGATTTTCATGGCTATCTATTTCGTCTTTGGTGTAATATCCTATCTTGTAATAAGATTAACAAAATTTGATAAATGCTTCTAAACTACTGAATGATTTTCGGATGCCTAAAAACATAACATACTGTTCTATGGGCAAATATACACAAGCTACAACATTTTTTCTAACATTACTGTCTTTGATGCTTAACTAATATATGATATTTAGAATGAATTTTACCAAATATCTGTTTTCTGAAGAAATGCAATATATTGTAAAATGGTACTACCTAGGTTCAATTCCTCAATTTTGTTATGTTTGTATGGGTTTTTGTTTTTGTTTATTTTGTTTTTGTTTTGTTTTTTGTTCAGTTATCTCAAGCCACATGCAGCGGGACTAAAAGAGTGTTCATTTGGTTGTGATGATATGCGCTTACATGAAACAAGAGTCAATTATTTTTTCTTGTTGTTATTTATATTCTATTTATAAGTAATACTTGACCCAGAGGGTTATGCTGAAATACAAATGATATCTTATGCATTAGGAAAACTTAGATGGGCAATATTGCATTTCATAAATGAAACATTGATTTCTATAGGGGTTAGTTTGGGTTGTATTTTAATATGATATGAAATAATGATTACTAGACCTCTATGAGGATTGCAAATTCTACTTAGGGCACTCTGTAAATTAAGCAAATAATATCGCAAAACAAAAAAGACAAATCACGACCTCTGTGCTGCTCACAATCATTTCTTTTCCCAGATATATTGAGGTCAATATGACCAAATCAATCTCATTGATTTGTAGGAAACTTTTGAACTCTTTTCAAGAATGAAATCTGCTGATTAGGATATAGGTATCAAAGGTGTACAATTTCTGTTTCTTTGTAAAATGCAAACAGAAGTATAATTACTCCGATACTATTGTTTAATCTGAAATATGTCGCTGCAGTTTCAAATGTCGGCAATTATATTTGAATCCAGACAGGTAATTACCTAAAAGGTACCGACAATTCATTTGAACAGAAAGCCGTCTAACATTGTAATCAATATCAAAATTGTGCTACCATTGTTTCACCCCTTTTCAGCAATTTCCTGATAATGCATACATGAGGAATTGATATTTCATACGAAGGAAATTGAACCTCTACATTCAGCATAGTGCTAAACTGGCCCAGACACATTGAGTACATTTCAAGAAAAACAAAATGATGGAAAGTATACTAATGGTACCATCAAATACTTTCATTGAACTAACCCCAAACCCACCTAAAGTTTTGAGGTGGCCTAAAGTGTTATTGATTCAACTCACTCCTACAAAGCCTAACTATAAACCTAACTCCCATTTGAAATTTGGTTTTGATCCAAAGAACACTTGATCCAAATTGTGCATTCTTAAAACAAAAGAATGAATATGTAACTCTTTCTTGGGGTGATTTTCTTTATCTCAAAAGGAGTTAAATTTAGAGCAAAACAGTGTTCATTTTCAAAGGAAAAATGCACTCTTAACCACCTAAAGGTACCTACTTCACTTTTGTGAGAGTTAAATTTCCAACTGTAAAAGATGGGACATACATACCACTCTACTATTTTGAGAAGAGTGGTGAGAGGCAGTACTGAATAACTCTAAGTATACTTGATCTAAATTGAAGGGCAAAAACATATTTGCGTTGTCTGAGCAGTTATGATTGAATTACTATAGGACAAGCATCCCTTTTTATTGATATCACATCAGATTTAACAATTGTGATGACTTTCCGACAGAACACTTTTCAAGATACAGGTGAAAATAGACAACAAAAACTAAAGAAAATAATAAGAATTTCCAGCAGATTTTCTGTTGTAAAATTTGATCGCCTTGATCAATTTCAACAAGTAAGGTGTCATTTTAAAGCTTAGAAAATGCAGCAACAGATGAAAAGAAAAAATCAAAATTGATATCATCGGCAAAGTCCCCCCTTTCAAGGTGAGCCGTCACAATTGAACTATTTACATGATTTTGTGATTTGACTCCATTATAACACACAACTACTCAATTTTAAATCTGCATTTGATAGAGTTCATCATATTGGGATAATACAAACCATTAAGTGAGTAAATCAGTATTTTTATATTTGAAATTCAACAGGAACTGCTCACTTTCTCCTCAAACACTCAATCTTCTTTTAACATGATTAAGCTTAATTGCATTCCTCCATTTCAATTCATCTTTACAACAATTTTTCAGTTGTAAGACCTATCATTTTGTAAGTAGTGAAATCCTATCCTTGAAATTTGGTAATTGACAGAGGGCATAATTTGAGTTCCTGTGTCATGAGCAGGAACAGGTTGCTATGGATGCATTAGGTTACTTGCTGGCAGCTGTCGGCAATACAGTTTTGCTACTGGAATTGGAGATATTTCTGTTCAAGAATTTAAGAAATATAGCTAGATATTCCAATATGACAACTGTCTCACTCCATTTTGATCCTACTATATTATAAAATAAGCCTGCATTGGCTGACCTATGAAGATGACAAATATAACATAATATTTAGATATCCTTGATTTTAAGCATAAACAAATTTCACGAAGTCTTCAAAAAACAGTTCCAATCATGAAATGTAGGGTTAATGTCATATAAGCCATTCAGCCATTTCCTGAACTAAGTGCATACAATCTATCTTTTGAAAACAGAGGGGTGTTTTTTACCGTAATCAAACCAAGGACTTCTGGAATCCAGTACCTGTGAACAATGCTAAGTTCCAGCCCAGAAAGTGATTTAGTATCCGTATGTAACGCAAGAAGCATCTCAGTAATCGAGATTTAGTTCAGTAATGGTAAGGAGATTGTATAAACATATTTACTATCTCTATATTTCTAATGGCATCATATCTCCCAGTCTTATTTACACAGATTGGTCTGTACAAACTCTCCCAGACAAATCCAATGTATTCACCTGCTTACAAAGTTGACATGTACTCTTACAATTTAATTACAATGTGTATGTAGAAGTGCCACTGATCACACTAATAATAAGATAGCAACTTTATTTAACCGAGTGAAAATGTTGTATTTCATATGCATCTCTTCGAACAATAGTTTTCAAAATTGTCATTTGACTTTGATCAAAATCAAAATTTATATACTTGTTTTACACAATGCCTCAATTGTAATGTGAGATCATATCATTATGTTGCTTGCTTCCATTTTTGCTGCTTATAATTTTTTTTTCACAAATACTACCGATAAGTTAAATAATTTGTAGTATTGGCATACAATTGCAGAAAAACATTTTGCAAGTAATTTAACTTCGGAGAACTTGCAAAAAGCAAAAACTGCATTGTTCAGGGAGTGCATATTCTTCAAGATGCTTCGAGTATTCTTCAGTCTTCATATAATAATCTCCTCATTACAAAAATAGAGCTATGAGGATATCTCTGTAACAAAAACATCCTTTGTTCCATCCTTTAGCCAAGCTACATCAATTATTCATGTATAGGTTTAATATTAGCAAACGCTCAATAAAAAGACCTACTTAACAAACTTATTAAGTAAACTGTAACAAAACCCAATAAAACAGTCACTTATAATGTTATGTTCCTTTTAATTATATTAAAGTAGGTCAAATAGCGAACTCCTTGCATCCTGTACCTCCTGGGAGGGAGTGGGTTGCAAGTCAAGTTTCCCACCAACCCTATATGGAAAACCTACAGCGATTCTGTACAAATGTCAACAGATAAAATCATTGCAGATTGCAGACAAAAATGGGTGTCCCAGAAAAAAATACAATCTTATACTTTCTTAGGTTTAACAGATTGTCAATTTTAAGAAAGTATATAGGCCTAAAGGTTGAATTTTATTCCTAACCCTAACCCTATTTTAGTCCAGGAAATAAACGTCAAGGTACCGTTTGTTTAATTTCATTCCGTAATGTATAGTAAAAGTTATGTTTTATCAAATATTCAGGTGCATATTTGTCTTGTCTGATTTCATGATATGATTGAAAGAAAATATCCATCAATCCATCAGAGCAGAGACATTCAAAACTTGGGAAACATTGGTTCATTCCATAGATATCGCAGTAAGTTTCTTCCTAGTTACAGTTAACAAGTACGCCAAATTCAACAACTGCATCCCACAGAATACCAGAGTACACACAACAGTACACAACCCAAGGCCAAGCATATCGCAAGTTACCTTATCCTTTTTTCAAATTTCACAAATTTAACAGAGAAAATACATCCTTTCTTTACAATCTTAGACAATTATGAAGAGGCATTGAAAGCTGACCCACTTAGGTTGCTTCATCTATACTATAACAAAATGTTCAAATATTGAAAGCAAATACAAATCTTAGCTGGAAAATCCTCAAGAACCTTCTGTTCAAAGATTTTCTTTGGACGTTGTTATAAGTTGCACTTTTCTTACAATGGCCTGTCTATGCCCCTTGGTGAAGGGGAAACCATTTTCTTTTTATACTGTCATAAATCTCTGACCTCTCAAGCCCACTTCAAACTTGTTACTGATTAAATAGAATAAATAAGAACAATAACATGATTGTATCTGAAAACGCTGACAAAGTAAACAGTTAATTGAAAAATTTGATTTGAACACAATCAATCTGGAGATCATTTAAAAGCTCAAATATTCCATTTATATCATGGCACATTAAGTTTTATTTTGGTCAAATGGACATAGGACTTTGACCTTGTATAAAGCAATTTGAAGGGGAATTGAATAAATGTCTGGACTTGAGGACACAATTAGGTATCTATTTTGCAATATTACTGAAAGAAAAATCTCTATCAATATTAACTTGACACCTTAAAGTTCTTATAAAACACTTCTAACTATAACAATAATATTTTATAACAATTCATTTTAGAAAAGGCTATTAAAATGGGAAATCCCATCACAATAAAAAAGTAAAACAAACATATTATTTTCAAGGTTAACTGTCACAAAAAATGTTGTATTTCTGAAAGAGGAGTAAAATTCCATACAAGGTGTCTTTAAAAAATGCTGAACATGCTATCAAACTTTTTTTCCAATTACTACTCTAAATTTAACTGAAATTGAATTTTAAAAGTCATGGAATTCACAGAAATTAAGGAATATCTTGATACCAGCAGTAAAATAGTTCACCATTTGAACCCTCATTGAAAATCAAATTGCTGAACCATGTCAACGATTAAATAATATTCAAGTTTTCCCATTAGTTAATCATCCTGAGGCCATCTATAAATTTGAATCTATTTATACTACATCTACCAGTCTGCAGAATAAGTTCAACTGTATCTAAATTACAACATCTAATTAACAGCAAAAGGCCTTCAAGAAAACAGTAATCTTTATCCAGTTAAATACTACATCCACAAATTGACAACATTCACATAACATTTCGTTTAAAATCATACTTAATCTGAGAAAAATGCACAAAAGTAGGGCAATTAATTATAGGGAAACATGGAATTCCATTATCAACATAGCTACTGAAACACTTGATCTAGATATGTGACTTTTTATGATTTTTGAGCAAAACATCCGCCTTACTTTAGTTTGCAAATAATTTAATTAAGCTAAGAAAATCTCATCCCTAGAGGTTAAATTCACCATATTCACTGTCTTATGTCCCTGATATGCAAGATAAGATAATGGATGGTAATATCATCTAGTCCCCCAGGGAATGAGATATTCATGAAACAATTTTAATTCAACTTAATTCACTTTTTCTCAATATTTGGATCCACATGCCTTGAAAATAGGCTAGCAGGATGCCCTGCATCTGCAAAATAAGGTGGAATAAAACATGATGTTTTTAACAAACAATCAACAACTGAAAAAGAACCATACCATCATATTAGTTTGTCATTTGATCTAAAATCTCAAAATTTGAAACTCACTAATTTTGTCAGCTGTGTTGTAAAATGAAACTCTAAAATTATAATTCTACTTTTCATTTTGTCTTTCCAGTTTACCTGGTCCTAGTAATCATTTACTTTAAACAATCATTTTAAAATTAAATGATGTTCTTTCTTTTCATTCAAACTATAATAGATTTCTAAACTTAGTCTTGGGCAAATTCTGAAATTAACTTACCAATGTACATTCTTCTTTAGTTTCTCATTATCTTGCCCAAGACTAGTACACATAAATTTCTAAACATAGTCTTGAATGTTACATAAGCATTACTTAATTCTGTACATCTACCCAAGATGTTGTAACATATCCCGACTTCTGGCACCAACCAAGAAAAACATACAATCCCATGTTACAAGATAATTTGTTTATCCTCTTTAACTGACTACCAGACACAGGCTGCTATGAATGCTAAGAACAGCCCACAATCATCAAAGAAAACAAGTTTATCTCCTGGAGGTATACAGGGGTCTTTCCCCTGCGCATTTCCATTACACTATCAAATGGCCCATGGGTATAGGGCTTCCAGTCTGTGAAGGGGACAATTGTCTTGCGGATTTGATTCCTGTCTGTGACTGCACAAATGCTTCTTGCTCTTTGCTCTGTGCTACCTATGGTATTTCCTGTTTCTATAAAGCAATTTCTTGTTCTTGTTTAAGATCTCAAAATGTATCATCATCAGGCATACGGGAATTCAATAGAAGGCAATGTATATTTCACTGTTGTAAGTCCAATTTATTTTCCCCAAATTTTCCTATGTCAAAATGGTACAAAGTGTAACATAGAATTAACATGAAATGTGTTGATTTCTTTCTTTTTTAAGGATACCTCAGTCTCCTGACAAGGTCCAAGCATGTCACAATACATTCCCCTTCACATCAACAAACATGGAAATAAAGGGAGGCATCTGATTTGTCGAGGAACGAGCTAAGCTACCAATCGTGACAGGAAGAGTGGCTGAAGTATATCATATTGAGCATTTACTTTGTACCAAATTTTGAAGAGACCGGAATTTAAACTATAGTTGTTGGATTTAATTCTTGAACGCGTACTCAGATTCGTACAGGCGAACTAAACATCCTTGAAAATGTACGCTTGCGTTAAAGACATGCACTGCGTATTTTCTATAGACATGCGTTCATGAATTAAATCCAACAACTTTAATGACACAGATATTTCACTATTACAATATCAACTTATCTTTACTACCTTGTGTGATCTGATGATGTGGAGTAAGTAGATAACAAATGTCAAACTGGTTTAGTTGCATTCCTCACATCCAGATATCAGTGTTTATCTGATTGCAGACTTGGATCCTCCTGGATTAAATCTCTGTGATTACCCTGATGTTCAACAAGTATGAAAAACGACCTTGGTTTTTTTCCTAAGATATAGGTACTAATACTATAGGCAGTATTGAATAAGCTGCTTTACACAGTACCAATCCAGTGACAGCAGAAATACATAACTAGAGCAAAAGAAGATAAGAACTTGAGTGATACTTTAACAATTGGAAAAAGCATATAGAATTTCATCATAAAAACAAATATTTAATTGAGTACAGCCCTATTTGTCTCCCAAAAATGTTTACAAATGCAAATATCATATATTGTGAATCATGCACTCTCACTGCTTACAGCTCTAGAACAGATAGAAATGGGCTAGTTCTAGTTAAGGTTGATGCGATTTCTTTCATTGGCTGTAATATCGCACAACCCATTTCCAACTCTCATGTGACAATGCACTACATTTATTGGACAAACGACAAAAACAAATCATTTCCGCTCAAATGTGTGACAAGGAATGAGGCAATATGATCTGATTCACAGTATCACTAGGAAAGTAAATTAGATAGTTGACAAATTGAGAATTGTGTCTTTAATGACCATGACAAATCTGTGCTAATGACATAATTGGGAATCAGTTAGCACAAGGCATTACTAAAGGCGTGTTTTCACGAAGGTTTTTGCTTGGTTTAGAAGACTCACGGCTAAAGTTAAACCAAGCGCTAAGCCAGAGTGTCTGTCCTCACTGTGAATTTAGACTCTAGTTTAGCGAGAGAGGTCAAAGAACTTTCGCTAACCTTAAGTCTAAATCTTACCTGAAGTGTCCCGTGACCCATAAAATGATTGACAAAGCGAGCCCGTATGAAATCAGAAAACGTAAACAAAGATGGCGAGGCTTCGCACAAGAAGACCGATCTGTGCAAAATGGTAGATTATCAGTGCCGTAAAGTTCATGTTAGACAGTTCAAGTCAGATACTAGAGCTCTCTAGTCTTCAACCCGGCCGATAATTTATCACTTGAGAAACAGGCGGCAACATATGCGCCATGAAAGGAACAGCCCTGGAGAAAATTGAGTACAATTCTAGTACAAGATTGGAATGTGCTACATGTAATTTGGAACATCATTCGAGTACAGTTTAAGTACAATACAAAAAGTGCAAACAATTTTTAGGCCTACTAGAATAATTGTACTAAAAGTGTACACGAATGATATTCCAAATGAGCACATTCCAATCTTGCACTAGAATTGTACTCAATTTCTACATGTAGGCCCTATACCAGGCCCGAGGAGAATTGCTACGGTTTCATATCTTATATTCGCCACAGAAATACAGTGCAAAACTGCAATACAGCGGTATATGCATGCGCTGAAATGACGTGTGCAATCACCAATATCACCGAAGGTCACATCATTAACTCTCGGTTAAAATAAAAGATTGCATCTTCACAGCGTTTTGACTCTCGGTTAAGACTCTCGGCTAAGCAAGATCAGGTTAGCCGAAAGATAACCGCTAGAACATCTTACGGTTAAAATTCACTATTTAGACTAAAGGCTACAGAAATGAGTTGCATTCTGACGGCGCTTAGCCGAGAATTTAGACTAGAGGCTAACGAATTTGGCGTTAACCGAGAGTCAGTGGGAACGTGCCTTATGTATTCCTCAAATCTTAAAAATACAAGTTAATACTTTAGTATGTCTTTGGGGGATAAGATCCATGAATATGAAGTCCACAATATGGTATTAAACCATTAAATTACTCATACTTAGCAGAGATGAGAATAACATGGATAGTAAGTATAAGTTGTATTTTGTTAGAAAATAAAGTTGTGATAAATGCCAGTTCCGTAGTTCATCTTGGTAGCATCTACCAGTGATTCACTGTACCATGGGAGGTTGGATGATGAATGACATGATGGAGTGCTTTCATCATACCGATCATTTCTGCTAAATGATTCAATGATCTACCACATAGGGGGATGGCTAAACGGCGAGTTGCAAAAGGGCGAGTTGTAGTTTGGAGAGTTGTGAGGCGAGTTGTGTGGCGAGTTGTTACAACAAGTGATGGTGAGTAACAATAAGAGATGGCGAGTTACAACAAGATATAGTGAGTTACAACAACAGGTGGCGAGTTACAGTATTAAAGAGATTACCATTTATTTCTTTATTCATTGTTATATCTGTAACAAATGTATTCAAGTTGCAAATATAAAAAATGTGAGCCAAATTGTTATAGAAAAATTCAATTGGAAATGAGTTTTAAAATTTTGGCGGAAAATGTTTGCCCAAACATGTTATTATTTTTTGACCAACATTTTGATACAGTTTGCCCAACTCTCAGAAATGTTGTTATGTTTTAAATCATTTGAAGTATTTTATCTATGACTTAAGTTTCAACTTAAAATTCCTTTGCAAAAGCACCTTTTGATATTTGGTCAATAGAGACTCCCCTCCCCACCCCACCACACCCATGTTGATCACCATCTGTGACCACTTGCCAATGTACAATAATGAATAAATCATAATTACTTTTACTTCTTCCTTATCAATGGGCATGCAAGGTAGAAAATAGAGTGAAAACTTTCCATAAAGCTAGTGAGGTCACATTAAAAACGAATTATATGGGGTGTGCTGTTCTACAGGGTTGATTTTTCAGAAGATAGCCTTAAAAATAGGACCCATATTTGGCTCTAAAAATACCAAAAACATGGGTCATATTTTGAAAATTGTACTTAATCAAGGTAGAATTTGTCACAATCTCTAGAATGTAACCCAATATAACAGAATTAATGAAAATATTAATTTTGAGTATGAGAGTTATGGTAGAAAATTCCCTTATACCATATCTTTGGAATCGTTCAACCAATTGTGGTGGTACATCTATGTTTTGCTAAAAAATTCTTCACAATGAATATAAAAATAAATGAAAAATGAAAAAAAAAACATTTGTAACAGATATAACAATGAACAAACAAATAAATGGCAATGTGTGCCAACTGTTGTTTGTAACTCACCATCTCTTGTTGTAACTCGCCATCCCTTGTTGTAACTCGCCTTCTCTTGTCGTAACAACTCGCTACACAACTCGCCTCACAACTTGCCATACAACTCGCCAAACTACAACTCACCCTTTTCACAACTCGCTACTTAGACAACCTCCCCACATAGGTACAGCATCTAAGTCTGCCGTGATACATTTTAGTGTATCTTATTGTTGAGATGGTATCAAAAGCAATTAATGCAATTATCTTTGTGAGAGTGTGACAAATTGGAAGAATGGCATAAGTAATCATCTTATGATTCAAATCATAAAAGTTAATAGCACCCAACATTTTGGTGTCACAGGACTCGCCATGTATGACTCTCTTTTAATCATTTACAAATACAGTGTTCTCTTTTCCCCCAAGTCATCTTACTTTTTGTATCTGACATCCCTTCAATATCTGATAGTACTGAATTGCCATTTACTGATCTAAAATTTCCTGATCCTTTACATCACTAGTTAAAGTAATTTGATAATTTTATCCCACAAATCGGATTCTTAAATATTATTAAAGGGGCATTGGACAAGTTCAACATCATCCCTGAACTTTTTTCCAAACATTTTGAGATTTCTGCATTACATGAATTGTTAATGGCAGCAAGCGAAGTTTCATTGGCAAATACATCAAAATATTTAGATTTTCTTTCATTATTAATTGTCATTGCGTTGTCACACTGCCCACTAGAGTCAAAATCTTGAAATTGACTTTATTAGCAGATCAAATAAGAAATCAAAATTTCTTTTTGATTTATCTGCAATCTATGATGCAAAAGCAATGTTTTACAAACATATCTTTCCCTCTTATCTGATATCAAGCATCAATACATACTTTTAAAGAATAGCCTCGTACCCAAGATCAATATTGCAAAACTTTAGTTTTTGACTTTTCTGAGAATGTTGATCAAAATTGTTGGCACTTGACTGTTATAATTAAACGTACCAAGTGTAAATCATCTGCAGATAAAATTTTGAAATATTGTCCAATGCACCTTTAACAACAGGCTAAACTGATAAGTACCAAGGGTCAAGATAGTATAAATTGAAGGAAAATCAGCCCTTTCAACTCTGATTCAGAAGGCTATTTACTATTACACATCCAACCCCTAGGTGTATCTCCTCAAGGTGCATCCATCGTCCTCCTACTAAAAACTCACACATACAAGCAGAAGACGATGTTATGATAAGCTGTTATTGGTTTCAACCTATCTCAAACAAATTATTACTTAGTCACCTCTAGTAATTAAGATCAATTTTCATATATCTAGCCTGCTAAGCATAAGACCAATAGTTTAGATAATATATTGAGTTGAAAAACTATTGCTTCTAAGCTTTTTTTTAGCTTTGTCTCTTTATACACACTTACAGTATTATGGCCATTGAATTAAGGTCCCTAAAGGCAGGTACAGGACCAGAGGCCCACAAGATGAGTGTATGGATAAGGGGTCATGTTGTGTCCCACTTTTGGCTCACAAGCATTTTGCTTCCAATTTCATTGATAAAATATCTGATTCCATTAAATCATTCCAAAATGTTTAGTTAATCAATGGAATAGGTGTATAATATCAAAGATTTAGTTTTGCAATTTGTAAACCAATATCTCCAAATATAAAAGAACTTGAATTGAACTAAATATATATAGATCATTTTATTTAAAAAAAACCATCTGGAGTCATTGTAAAATTGTAGAATAAATGAAATAGTAAGCTTTTCAAATTATTTACAAATTTTGAGTGGTCAAAAATCTTGCTTAACTCTTTACAGAAAAAACAGTTCCATGAAGATGCGTAGCAGCATTTTTAATGTTAACATCCTGATATGAAGTTTGTAACCACACCCTTTTATCCAAACACCCTTTATACTGAAAGTTCTCTGAATTGGGGTAATGAATTCATCCCACTTTGGTTCATTGATTAAGCCTAGCTCAGTTATGTGGAAAACATAAATGGCGACAACAATATCACTATGATGATATGCTCATTCGGATTCTCATATCTTCACAACATAATTTCAATTTTAGTCACAGGGTAAGCAACCCATCCTTTTTTTTTTTATTTAAGACCCATCCTTTTTATCAAGGCACCCTTTATACTGGAAATTTACTGAACCCCACCCTTTTGAAAATTTTTGGATTTTTCTAGACTCATCCTTTCTAAAGCATGTCGTGCATATAGTGGTAAGAATACAATTTAAGTCTTATTTCTATCTTTCCTTCTCCAGGGAAGCAACTCTCTCCTAACCTCATGGTCAACTCTGACAAGAATCAGAAGCCCGATTTCATTTTCAAACTTCATTTACTCAAGTCTATTTTTATCCTCGTCTCGATGTAACCAACACCATGGGCTTCATCAGTCATAGTCACCCAGCATCGCATACTTGGAATGCTTGTTAAATGGACCCAGACTGTGTCGCCAAGCCCTATCTTCAATAGCGAGCTTTAATCTTCAAAATCCTAAGCCTGCTGAGTAAAATTATACTTGAACATCTCTATGATAATGCAAGATTACAAACATTATATATATAATGACACATTTTGAAAAATGAACTTTATAATAACCTACTTTTAAATCACTAGATTACTGAACTCTAGAATATCATAATATTATTAGAAAGCTGCACAAATTGCTAACACACAATTATGTTAAGTGAAATCTTCACCACAATTCCTTAACTTGAAACGTTTTCATTTATAACCTTCTACAGTGGAACCTCTTTAACACGAAATCTTTTAACCCAAAAACCCTTATAACACAAACTAAATGTTCAAGTCCCTGGCACTGAACTTGTATGTAATTAACAATGGATAACACAAAGTCCTGATAACACAAACTAAAATGTGTGGCCCTACAGATTTCGTGTTAAAGAGGTTCTACTGTAATTTCAAAGACTGATTAAGTTAACCCAGAAATGATTCGAAATGAGGCCAAAAAAAAAAAATTGTTTGTTTGCCCTCCAGTGGAAAAATTAAAATTTTGGGTCGGTCGGTCGGTT
>JXSR01S014430.1:32562-51714 GCA_000969725.1 Ophiothrix spiculata | reverse complement strand
ATAAAAAACCGTGTACACGGATTTGTTAATAACCGTGAACTCCCAACGTTAATTACCTCCATGATTACATTAATATAGAAAGGCAAATTTCACCTTGAATTTAAAGGGGCAATTTGTGTCCCTAAGGTCACCTCTATCAAAATTCAAGATTTTTAGCTAATAAGAATCATTGACTGATATATGTCCTAATGGGTTTGGGCAAGTTTGTAAGCTTTTTGTTGTTGTTGTTGTTGTTGTTTTTTGAGAAAAATGAGAAAGTGTGTCATTTTTTAATTACTCTCAGGGCCCCGATAGTAATTATACAAAGTAGCCTATGGAGATTCTATAAGTTTGTAAATCTCGAAACTTCAAAGTGAATGATCAGAATCAAGTGAAATTATCAGCATATATCTATTTTGTATTCATCAACCTAACTAAGAGGTGACGTTTAAATCACATTACAATCATGAATTGCACCTTGAAGATTCTACTTTACCCATTGTCAGCCCGATAAGGCCAAAAAAAAAAAGAAAAAAGGTTTGTCTCAAAGCTGATGAGTGATTTGAAAAGTAATGCGAAATACGTTTTTTCCCCAAGATTCCAAACTATATTCGGTCACCCAAAATTAAATTGCACCGTCAGCATCATTGACTATACCTAATCCAGTAAATAGATCACCTATTTTTATGCATGGGTTATTTCCGGTTTTAATATCAACTACTACTTCGCTCAGGGGGTTTATTGTTCAAGATTTATGCAGAAACCATTCTCTAAAATTTTCGCAAAGCAGCCGAATCTATAAATTACTTTCTCCTCCATCACTGTCACGAGTATCGTATCCGATCACGCAAGCAAATCAACAACAAGCAGGAGGGTTGTTCTTCACAAAATACACAATAAATACAACACAAAGTCTACGAGCCTGTTAAACTTACTGTAGTAAAAGTTGTAGTAATGCACACTCAATGTCGACACAAGAACAAAATTTCTGCAAAGGACAAATATCATGACAAGCTGCAGATGCAATCTTTCTCATACGAGCTTGCCGCAAGATTTTGGACGTAATATGAATTTGTTTTGGGTGGAAAAAAAAAATTCTGCAATTTTTTTGGGAAAATATTTTTTTAAAAATCTTGAAATAAAAACCCCTCCACATTACTGTTTTTTCAAAATCACCCGATTTTACAAATGCGTGCGACAGCTTTGAGAAAACCCTTTTTTTTTTTGCCTAACAAAATTATATGACAAATCTAAATAAATGTTGCATAGTTTGAAATTCTACTTCTTAGTGTTTGACAGGTAGAACTCGCATTCATTAACCCTAACACCCAACACTACTTCTCCATTTAAAAACTCCTCAGAAATCTGCAAGTTAAAAATGGTGAGTTTCCCGCAGATTCAAACCTGGTATTCTTCGCACCCTAATCGCACTATCAGTATGTCAAGCCACTGAGCATGTGCTGCCACAAGAGGGAAGCGTGGCCGATCGGTTAGAGCATGGGATTCATAATACAGAGGTTGTGGGTTCAAGTACCGGTGGCGCCACTGCCCGTCGGACCATGTGTCCTTGTTTCCTTGAGCAAAAACTTTACTCTAAGTGCTCTGTGGTTCTTCTTGGGGCGCTGCATACAGTGTATAATTGTTGAGTCATGGCAGCGACTTTGTGAGCATAGCCAACTCCAGTCTGTGACGTATTTGGACTAAGGCGATTTGCCTTAATTTGTGATTTGTGATTTTTTGATGTTTGGTAAGGTTAGGGTTAATCACTAGTTTGTTTACCTTCAATTCGTTGATAGTCTCTTGCTAAAGCTTCTTGAAGACTCGGAGTAAACAAAACTTGGCATTCTTCTGCAGAGTTACCTGATTGGGAAAAGACAAAAAAGTTTACAACTCAGGGCTAGAATACGTAAGTCTTTAACTTGATGCACCAACTGTGTAGGTGTATTCTGTTGGACGTACTGATGTCACAGACTAGAAACCCGTCTTCTGATTGGTCAATTGAGGTTGTTTGTGTCTTTCAACTTTATTGTAAGAAAATATTAATGAATCATAGCGGAAACATAAAATGTTTTGGAAATATATTTCACCCCATATAGACATCGCACAGTAAGTTTCACTCCAGTAACAATGGATGAGTACGCCAAATTCAACAACTGCATCTGACAGAACTATGTTTTATACAATCATAATTTAAAGGAGCCCAGTCTGATTGGGCCAGCATTTTTCAAAATATCTGAGACTTTGGTACCAAAACATTTTTTCACATTTTTCTCATTACCCATGAGAAATTATATGGCTGAAATATGTTCTGTTTCAGTGAAACCATAAAATCATCTAAACATTTAACTATAGGCAAGTGTAAAAATACAAAATTGTTCATGAAATCAAGGCCAGGCCAATTTAACCAACATTTAAAATTGAAACATATCAAATAGAGATCTTCTTCATGACAGTGAAAACTAAAATTTGAAAAATCAGACAGTACAAGTTCCTTTAAGTCATGCAAGTCAGGGACTACACAAATTGCAACTTGCACCGATATGGAAATTTCCATTAATGCAAACATCAATCTGAGTCTTGACCCTACCCTCCTCAAGCCTTCACTCAAATTTACTTTTGGACTTGAACACCCAACATAAAGATTTACATTAAAAAAGGTAAAGGTAAAGTCGAAACCGAAGCTTATTTGCTAACGGCAATGGTGCCCATCTCCATTTCCTTAGCGTTTAGGCCAGACTCCACTACTGGGTACGCCACTCCTCCCGCACAAACGAGTCTGATTTACCTTCCCAGAACTTTTTACATACCGGTACCCATTTCTGACACCTGGGTGGGGAGGAACAATGTGGACAAAGAATCTTGCTCAAGGACTCAACACTGCAGTGACCCGACCGGGGCTTGAACCCACAACCTCTCGATTGTGAATCCAATGCTCTAACCACTGCGCCACAGTGCTCCACTAGATTTACATTACAGTCATATAAAAAAGGGTAAAGAACAAATGAAATACATCAAAGATTCACCGTACTCTTTGTTTTACAAGATTCATTGTCAAATGCCATATGATCCTTGAGGGCAAGTTCAAGATTCCAATTGATGCTTGCATAAACGTTGCTTATACTCTATAAACCTCACAGTATGCAGCAACAATCAGATAGCAAAACCCTTGTATTCAACGACATTGTCAACTGGTGGTTTTGTATTGTGTAAGAGACTTAGTAATGATCGTTTATGATAAACCAATTTCGTATGCCCCATAATGCATCATGAAAGTACCACAAATACATATTACTACGTTGTGTGCATGACATCATCTGCGCACAACTTAGTGATATGGTTGTTCGCACAAAAACTTCCGGATTTACGGTACTTTGATGATGCATTATGGGACATAGAAAGTGGTCTATAGATTAAGATCAAATCACTGCGTATTAATATTTTTTGTACATGAATCACTCATGATTTTGGTATTAGTTTTTTGGCTAATGTTGTTGCTACCACATGGACAAACATGGAACATAAGTTCATTTGTATATCCATCAAGATTGGGTATATCATGTTTATGATTCGATTCAATAATATGACAGCTACTCACTCAGTGTAAAAGGCAGCTACTCACTCAGTGTAAAAACAGTGGTCAGAAAGAGTATCGATTCCCAATATATAACTTCCCTGGTCCATTCATTTTCAAACCTACCTGAGTAAGCAACTACAGCCCTGCAATAATTGAGAATATTACTCTCGATATCTAGCAATGCTTGTCGTATCCCTTCTCTCTCCTCCTTGCTTCTCCCGTCTGGACTGGTTTCCATGGCTTTCAATTCTCGTACCCATCTATCTAGACAGCAGTACCTAGGCATCAAGGCTAGCATCTGACGATGAAGGCGGCTGAGGTGCGACTGCAGAGGCATGCGCGATGTTCCGGATTTGGAGGACACTTCAATGTTAGAGTCATAGTATTCAACTGAGAGAACAAGAGTACAATTTTAATAAGTAAGCCACTTTTTATGAATCACTTACAAGAAATTTGATGATATCTTGACCAAAGTAGCACCATAGATATTTAAAATCTTGGTCAGAATAGGTGGGACACTTTACCTTTCTGATCTCATGTGTAATGTTGTTAAGATATATCTTTAAGAACATTGTGTGCAAGCGTGTTCTTGGAAACACTGAATTGGATGTTGAGGGAGGTAGTTCCTTGGACAAGAAGGAAGAAACAAGGTGTAAACAATCTTTCAACTCACACTCTATCTATTGCACTTATTATATACTATACAAAAGTGACTACCCACCACAAAACTCATGTAAAGCGGTAAACTTCATTTTGAGGTACAGTTCATAATACACATCGTCACCCTAATAAAATTATTGCCTAACTAACATTTTGGCGAAATTGAGATTTTTAAATAAATCAGTTCTTTAGACTAAGAGGCACCTACTGTTAGCATATTTAAAAAAAATGCGACCATGAACATCTGCTACTATATCAAAATGAAAATTGCCAATCTGCAAGCTTGTCAGATCCGCAATTTTATCATATGATCCAAAGCAATTTGTCTTACCATCTGCTGTGACTGTCCCTACTACAGCTGTTGTCAACGCCAATTCCTGCAAGGCCTCCAGCTTCAGACTGGAGTGCTGCTCTCTCATGATCACTGTGAAGACGTCAGAGTGAGACACCACAAAATGCAAGACCTACAAAAAGAAAACAAAACATCTTGACAACCGCATAAACATCAATTAATTCCACTTACACAGATTTTCAATAGTCCAATAAAAGGTAATGAGGGCAACAAGAGAAAGGACTTGCATTTGTTCCCACAATGGATTATAATTTATCTAAAATCACCTTCACCTTGTTTAGGCTTTCACCAAGGAAACCCAACTTGGTACTTGGTACCAAGTAAGCTAATGGAAGCTTATCTTCCACAGGGCTCCAAGATGTTTTTTAAATTCAATTTTGAATGCAAGAGGAAGCCCGGAGCACCCGGAAAAAACCTGTGGAAGCGAGCATGGACTGAAAACCAAATGCACATAAAGCGCTGGGCAGGGAACTCGAACCCCGGACCTCATTGGTGCAAGGCGAGGGAACTATCGCTGCACCAACCCGCCCCCTAAAGTGTGTTTTATTTTCTCTTCTGAAATGAATTACATCTCATTGAATACATCTCCACATCAACTAATATCAAAATCATCGTCTATCTTCTTAAAATGGACGGGCACATGTTATTTTTTCGTCTTGTCTTTTATTCTCTAAATATCTGGTAGCTGACTGTTATTATAGAAAATATTATATAACAGCAAAATAAATCTGTGTCACTTGATTGGCGCATCTTGGGTCACGTGTCATAGGTCATTTGGTCCATTTGATAATAAACGTCACCAACTGTGTAATAGTGCTGTGTAAAAATTTCAATACATTGCACGGTTACCTTTTTTTGGCAAGACGCAACATCAGTCGTGGGCGTAATTTAAAATTGAGTACGCTTGCACAGTCCGCGGGCGCAGCATATGACGCGTCGTTGCATTAAAGCCGGCATGTACAGTACCATAGATGTTGTCTCGGTTTGTTTTGTATACAAAGATTTATTTAGCTGTCATATAAAACAAATAATGAATGTTTCTTATTTGTGTCAATAGAACAAATATTTCATGAGGTGAAAGATCAAATGCCCCATTCAACTCGACTTCGCCACGTTTTAATGGAGCATTTGATATTTCACCTCATGAATACTTGTACCATTGCACTCATAAATATTCATTATTTGTATACCAAGCAATGCACCTCATGCAAACAGAATCAACTATTAGAATTATGCACAAGTTAAGGATTCTAACCTACTGACAAACTTACCTGATTGGTTGCTTCTTTATGTTGACTCCCTAGTGAAGTCAAAACAGCCATGCATAGTTTGAGTACAGGTAATAAGAGCTGCCTGTATCTGTGCATAATACTTGGTATAAATGACTCCGCCTCCACTGCTTCCATGCCATTGCTCACAACTTTTGGATAACTGAAAAAAATCAAAGTCAGGATTTAAAGGTTGTAATTTCAAGCCCAACCATAGATTTAGAGCTATCTGACTGCATGTACCACCAAAATGGAAATAAATAATTTATTGACGGGTGTGTCAGATAATAACAAAACAACGTATACAATTAGTAAGTCTACACAGCACACAATCAATGGAAATGATTGAACATAAAACGCTTACTTTTAGGCTGATATTCACCAAACATAAGGAGCACACTTCCATACTGAGAAGAAAATAAATGTGCGACTCACATGTATGGGAGGCAGTGTTTCCGCTAAGGCCGTATGGCGTGCCATTGGCGCAATGAGTTTCTGAAAATGTGTAAGGGGCTGCACACAATACTAGCCTTCATTGCGACCGATATTGTAAGAGGCATTTCAAGTTGATAATTGTATCAATATTATTTTCTCATAACATCAGAAAGCACAAGCCACGATCATGAACTCAAAATCAGTTTCCCTCTTTTACATATTTTTAAAAATTACTTGGACATATACACTCTTTTATCCTTAACCATTCCTGTTTAATTTGGATATAGGGAAAATGTGGCTATAAATGTGCTTTGAATTTAGCCTGCAAATTTCAATTAATTGAAGATATGAAACATTGAATTCTCAAAATGTAGGCTATTTTTTAATAATAACCATAGATAATATGATAATTCGTTTTAACAAACCTAAACTTTTAGGAGGGAAATGGCTAAGGGCCTATATTTTGATTGATTTCAAAGTAGAAAATATAATTAGGATATAAATAAATTATAACTTTAATAAATTGATGATTGATTTACAAACGTAACATACTAGAAAGTAGTATTCAAATAACTTGGCCCACATTGTAGTTTAATAATTGAAAAGTTCAATTGAAAGACATGAATGTGTTATCTAAACTTGTGGTGTAATAGCTTTTAAGAAAGTATATCATTTCAAACTTTTCTGCAATTTAAAAATAATAATATTATTTTTGAATTGAACAAATTAACCAACTGAAAATAAAACACTTTCAGAGTAAAATCCATTAGACCTGAACAATTCACCACAAAATCACAGCTTACTATAATTACTATAAAAATCAAATTGGTGTTTACACCTGCGTGAAATACTTAATGCCTCTTTCTTTGTTCCTATTGTTGTGTGGTGTATCGGCGAAGGTATGGAGTAAAGCCGGTACACAACAAGTAAATAAACTATCTTTAATGTGATTTTAACAAGTGTTTTCATTTGAAGTCTATCGAACTGGGTGTATCGACCTCCATTGTTAAAGATCTTTCGATATTGGGGCATGATTTGTGTTGCTTTCCTAAGAGAGATATTTTTCTAGCTTTATTGAGCCAATTTTCAGCCACAGCTCATGATTTTGGCGCAAGCACCTCCTAAACTTTGTTAAACTTGCTTGAATAGGCACAAGCTCAAAAACCTTAGCGGAAACACTGACGGGAAGGATCAATGTTTGAAGACAGGAGAATAATTCATGAATATGTTAATGACCTATGCAGCAAAATAGCATTATGTTAATACGAAGATCAAGAATCAGATCAAGCTGGAATATTTCATAATATGTCCTGGATGGATTCCTTGCAGATTTCAACATTTTTTGACTCTATCCAAATAATTCATAGTGCTGCTTTCAACATAATTTAAGAAAAAACAATACCAACTTGCAAACACTCAGAAAATGTTACTCACTGTGGAACATCATGCTCAGGTCGAAGGTCCAGGAAATGGCACTCTGCTAATCTATCCATGATCCCTGCCTGCAGCAGGGCCTGTGCTCCAACAGGGATCTCTGCCAACTTGGTTAGAAGTGACTGCATGGTTGAAAAACAAATCAATATGTGGGTTGCTCTGGCAAAATAAGCGCAAAGTCAAGATTGAAGATTTGGAATAAATGCCCTCTAAAATCATAAAAATTGTTATTTACAGTAAACTGATCACGTTTTGCTGTTATACACTATAATAATCAGCAATTTTAAAACTGATTTGTGGCAAATTTTTATAACCAGATATTTAGTGCAATGTCTTAGATTTCAATTCTGAATGGAAAATAAAACAAGCAAGTGTGACATATAGTACATATCATTCAAAAGGTGAGAATTAAAACTATGTGATAGATTTAATTTCTAAATTCTTGACTTTCCGCTAATTTTCCCTCATATTGTTAAGATTTTGTAAGCCATATCATAAAATTTACAATTATCAAGGTCATCCAACACCAAAATACAGCTGACTGAATTTGCTTGGGATAGTTCTAAATCATACATACAGGGTGTATCAAAAAGAAGTTTACAGTTATTAATGTGCCTCAATTTCCAAAAGTATAATACATTCTGTAATTTTTTTTTTAATTATAAGTAAAATAGACCATTGTCTTTCCATAGCAGAAAAAATAACAGATGTACGACAGCTGATAAGAAAACTATGGTCAGTTTAGTAAATTGTAAATAAGTCAGTTGTGCAAAAATTGCATAGTTCCACACTTGTACTCTTGACTGAAGGTAACAATTTTTAGCTAAAAATAAGATCAAATAAGAAGAAAAAAAATACTTGGGTATTTGACCATTGTCTGCCATTTTTTATCACTTAATTTACAAGGCTATTTCACTGTTTCCTCATTTTAGTTACCCCTAAAGACCATCCAGTTAGGATGTATTACTAGAGGCAGATTTGAAGATCCAAATTGAATTTTTTGACCGAAACAGAGTTGGGAACATTCAGGGGTAGAATACCCTACTCTTCACGATACTGACTGCGATTACATGTACAGGTATGACTCTTCTGTACACGGGACCGAGGGCTTTACGTCCCCTCCGAAGGATGACGATCTCTCATGAAATATTTACCAAACTCTAAATACTTCATGTAAAGAGCGGAGTAGATCTAGAATATCTGCCCAATGCTACCACTAAGTCAAACAAACGTCTAGGCAAAGATTCCATTCCGGCAAGTGCCCTCACCGGGAATCGAACCCGAGCCAAATGCGTGCGAGGCGAGATCGCTAACCACCACACTACGGCGCCCCTTAATGTCCACACAAAAGAAAACAATGTTCCTGGTACTTAAATTTACCACTATTGTGGCATCAGTAATGATTTTACGATATCACTTGGTTTTATGAGGGGAGCGTGGCCGAGCGGTTAGAGCACGGGTCTCGTAATACAGAGATTGAAGGTTCGAGCCCCGGGCCGGGCGGTTTTCGTCTCCTTGTTTCCTTGAGCAAGAAACTTTACTCTACTTGCTCCGTGGTCGGACAGTCACGTAAAGCCGTGGGTCCCCTGTACGAATAGACTCCTTCATGGGGTATGCATGTTATGCAAGTACTTGTATCGTTGATTGATTGATTGATTGATTGATGTTCTAAGGTCTCTGTCATAAGGGCTAGTTAAACCAAAGACATTAACAAATTGATCAACATCTTTTGATCAATGTTTAAAGCGAATTGCCACAAAAAGTGTGGCACTTTGTAAACAGAGCCCTAATCTGACATGCAGCTAATGTTAAAGCTTTCTAGTCTTTACAAAACGGGAAAGAACATAAGGATCCTTTGTTATTTTTATTGACTTTACACCACCAGTTTTATTAACAATTTACAAAATTGACCATAATTTTTAAATCGGTTGTCACACATCTGTTATTTATTCTGTTATGGAAAGACAGTGCTCTATTTTACTTATAATTCAAAACAAAATTACAGAATGTATAATAGTCTTTGAAACAGAGGCACATTAATAATTTAAAACTTCTTTTTGATACACCCTGTATATGTGATCAACTGCACTATCTCCAGGTATGACAATGGAATTTGTAGGAATTCCTGAGGATTCTCATGCCTGTATACTAGAGCTTTTTTGCAGTAATGCTTTGTTTATAATAATAACATTAATTAAGGAGAAGTTTTTACAGCATAGAAATACCCTTTTAAAAAGGCCGCTAAATGCTTTGCAAAAATGCATGATATACTTTATACAGTCAAGTTAGAGTAGCAAAAATACGAAACTATTCATTTTGAACTTATGGATAGCACTTCCAATTTCCCATCGGCAAGTCCCCACCAAAACTAAACTTGAGTCACCCACTTCCAAGTCTTAAAATATCTAAACTTTTGGTAAACTCACCATTCTTGATTCGTAAATATAGAGCGCCCTCAGTGGTTCAGGTGTTGGTTGCAGTGATGCTTGTAATGATTGGTCTTCTTGTACAATACTTGCAGCAAAATTGCGCATATAGCCCTGAGACGATAGGAATGTGAGCCAATTGCCTCGTTTGTCTATGGTTACCATGGCGGTAACTACCGACAGAGCCAGCATCTGAAAACAAATATATTTAAATCGGTGATATAAAATTTGGTGAGTCCACGTTATATCGTTGATGAAATATATAAAATAAAATAGAAACTAGTAGGTTTGCTTCATTATGTTTTAATAGAAAATACAGTACTGACATTTTGGACGGAAGTCTTTCATGACTTAATAGAAAATACAGTACTGACGTTTCGGACACAAAGTCCTTCACCGTGAAGGACTTGGACTTCCTTCCGAAACGTCAGTACCGTATTTTCTATTAAAACATCGTGAAATAAACCTACTAATTTCTATCTTGCTTTATATTTAAAACTCTTAAGGGCCCTATCAACCCTTCGTTTCCAGAAATGGTTTTTGCACTGTAACTCAGCAACGGAATTAAATCCAAATAAAAGTATACATTTTTAGAAGTGGATTTGCATACTGAACATATGGTCAGGATATTTGTTGGCCAAAATGTGAAAATTTGGCCTTCAGGTCCAAAAATCATGTTTTTGGCCCATAATTTTAGGGAAGCTATCTAAATTTTGTTTTTGTAACAATTTGAACCATTTTACTTTTTAAAATCTACAAAACAATATTATTTATTTTTATCATATTTTTTGAAATATTGCCAAAAAAAGATCAAAATGTGGCAAAAATGGTTGCAGGAGTGGGATTTTTGACATTTTTTGGACCAATTTTTGACGATATCTCAAAAACTAAGAAAAAAAATGCGTTTCTAGATATTGCCTTCTAAATTCTAAAAAGTATAAGGGTTCAAAATTTTACCGAAGCAAAATTTAGTTAGCTTTCCCGTAAAAGTTTGGGCCCAAAACTATAGTTTTTGGACCCTAGGTCCAAAATTACACATTTTGGTTCAAAAATGACCTGACCATCATGTTCAGTATGCAATCTGCTTATAGAAATGTATACTTTTATTTAAATTTAGCAAAAACCATTTCTAAAAAAAAAAAAGAGGAAACTCTAGGCTAAACACTGATGATGTACCATATGCAGCAATATTCATACATCAGTGTATAGGAATAATAAATATTCTTTTTAAATCTTATCTAATCACCTACAGTAGAACCACATTATAACAAAGATGCACAGGACAGACTTCTGTATATCCAGAATTTTGGTGTATCAGGGTTTTAAAATCAATAAAAAAAAAACCAACTGAAATTAATAATTCATTAATTTCTTTGAACCAAAAGTTTGAACTGAATGTTCACTAACAGTGATTGACACACACATTAATCAGGTTGGCATATATTTTCCAATTCTGTTGGATGACCTAAAATGAAAAGGTTATATTTCATCAGATATTTTACATGTACAACTAAATATTCTTTCCTCGTGGGCACTGCTACATGCAAAACAAGATTTACATACATTTTTTTCTGTTTGGAAGGTTTTCCATAAACTGCTGCTTGTGCTCTGGACCTGCTCAACCGTTGCACACTTACCCGTCCGACCTCATGGCTATCACAAGAATCTTTGCAAACTAACTCCATCAGGTTATCGCCGTACTCCTCAATCACTACCAGATTAGCATTGGTGATCCGTTCATACTCCTCTAACATAGCCGAGTTGAGTACAGTGCTATCTTGAAGCGTTGGAATTTCCCTGGGTTTCTGCGGTATCTGTAGGTAGTTCAGGAGGGCCCCATACAAATTGGCACGCACCTGCTGTTGCCCACCACCTTTAATGAAAACATTTAAAAAGTTAATTGATAAAGAAAGCAAGTTTTTTTTTTTAAAACAGGTACAGTTTGGGCCTGTGAAAGCTAAAATTGTCCCCGGTTCTGGTGAAAAAATTGTAACTAATGCTTGCATGATTTTCAGTAAAATTGCCCCTGTGATACATGACGTATACAATTATTGGTCTCTGTACGATTCCCAGTGGAAAAAAAGATTCATTAGAAGAAATCAAATAAGTTTTTCTTTTCCTGATAAATTCTTGAATTTTGAATGAATGAATCGGGACAAAAGACTGGATATGAATCCTATTTGGGAATCTGCTTCAGCCCACAGGGGAGGAACATAACTTTCGATGTCATACTAGCAGTGTTTCCATTCTGAAAACAAAAGAAACATCACAGCCATACCAACTGCTGATGGGGCTAGTTGGGCTAGTGAAAATGGTCCAGGTGAGCGATAAATTCATATACCGTAGTGTTGAAGTTAAATTCAATTTACAAATCAAATATTGTTTGGGGTTGAAAACTAAAATTATACTTAAATACTCTTTCAACAACTCACAGTATCTTCTTATATGGGAGAGTGCCGTTGTTGATTTGTGATGAATCCACAGTTGATATTCAAATAAGCGCGTCACGCACGGCACAGCGTACACGGAGGTGCGTTTACGCAGTGCACATAATCGGCGCACAGTTCAGCGCGCGTCGGGAGCTTGAGCAAGTGCTAGGACTGGCGCTTGGGAACAGTTGAAATCGACAAAGCAACAATCATTTAAAAACTAGCATTTTGTTTTAGATTCTTCAAAGTATTTTTAATGAAATTAGTATCTGTTAAATTGAAAACATTTAGAATTTAATTCATACGTTTTCATAAAGCTTTTCAATGTTGAAAGGTATTCAAACATGCTACAGAGTTGTTCATCGCTAATCAACAACGATGCATCCATGCGTCTGCGTATTTTTTATTGCGCGAGGGTGGCTTTGTAGCATGTTTGAATACCTAAATAAACCTTGGAAGCATGCAGCAAGCAATCAGACTCTACAACATTGTGAACCAGTGTATTTATATTGTGTAAGAGACTATAGTAATGATTGATTAGGATTGATTTTTCCAAATCACTGCATATTAATATTTTTTTTACATGAATCATTCACAATTTTGGTATTAATTTTGGCTAATTTTGTTGGTACCACATGGACAGACCTTGCAAATAAATTTATCTGAATATTTAGCAAGATTGGGTTCATTGCTATGATTCAGGAAATATTATTTCCTATATTGGTTTATGTGTATTAATCGTCTTCTTGTTGCATACTTCAAGATTTACAGAGTATAAAAATTGTAATCACTTACCAGATATCAAAATAAACTTGAGCAGTTCTTTAAGAATAGCAGTCAATGACACTACAGGGATGCGAACACGTCCCTCAGGAACAGTGGGCTCACGTGCTGACACCATGGTTCCATCTAAGACGTGCACATATTGTGATGACATCATCTGTGGTATGGTCTCTGATTGGCTGTTCAGGATGCACTGTCGCAGCGTTGCCATGAGAGTAAGCAATGCACCAGCTACAGGGGAGGTCAATTCTGATACGGCATCTTCTGAGCAAACCTGGCAAAATAAAGTCCACATTTTTGTGTAAAATGAATGAAGCAGATTTCTGCTGTAGTGCATATTTGGGTCTTGTTCAATTGATACAAAAATTTGAATTGGAATGTCTCAAGAATAAGTACACATGCAGTTAATGTGTTGTAAATATTCAAAAAAAGAAAGTTAAGCAATCAGTCTATGCTCCTTTAATGAGTTGTAAAAATAGTAAAGTAAATTACACTGCCTTGTTGAACAAAGCATTATTTAGGGAGCTTAACGACCTTCGCTGGATCAGACTTGATGAGTGCTGGAACCAGCAGCTAATAGTTATGACTTTTTTAGTGCTTAAAAGAAATTGCACCTCAGCATCTTTCAACTATTTTTACTTTTACATGTTCAACTCATAATCAAAATACAAGTAGTAGATTAAATAATATTCTTATTGTACCATCTTGGAACATAGTGGCTGGTAGGAGTACTTCCCATTATAGAGCTGCTTCACTTTGGAACAATATCCCAGCCGACACTCGCTCCAACATTTTGAATATGAGTTTGAATGAATTCAAAAATGTTATGTTACATTTGTATTGAAAGAGTATGCCAGAATAAAGATAGAGTAAACTTAACTAAACTAAACTCTGTATCCATGACTAGATCATGTTTACGTGGTTACCTTAGTCCATAATTGCTGTAACAGATCAATTTCCACTCTCTGCTTCACTTACCTTAGTCAATAACTGCTGTAACAATTCAACCACAACTCTCTGCTTCACTTCCAATGGTAACACTTCCATGGAGCATGATGTCAAAACCACTTCTGCCACCTGTCTCCAGGCATCAAACGCATGACGCTTTGCTGATAAGCCTTGACGTGTATGGTTGCGCTCCACTACGTTAAGAAGTACACCCTCTATTTCCTGAGCAAAAGGGGAGAGTAAAAGAAATAAATATAACTTTAAACATTAAGCATTTGAGTTTATTAAAAAAACATTTTTCAAAACAAAAAAATATAGACCCGTGTTCCTTCTAAGTTTTGCGCTTGCACCAATTTGACCAAAGGTGAAGAGGTGTATGCGTCAGAACCACTAATTGAGGCTGAAAATGTGCCAATTTAGCAAGAAAAAGCATCTTCCTCAAACATTTTTCAAAGACCTTTTGTACTAATTTTCCTGGCTCCTGCGCCAATGGTGCGCCATACGGCCTTAGCAGGAACACTGATATTGACTGTTTTTGAATGTTTAATTTTGATTTAGCTGTACCTGATCTATGGCTTCAGTGTCATGATAAAGACATGTGCAATGGGTTAAAAATTGTTCACCATTTCATGCTTTTTTTACTCAAACTATTCATTAATAATAATACAGGTTTGAATATATAATAAATACATTTTATTTACTGTGTAAATTGTAAATTTCGCGCTACATTTATTTTCACGCTCAGCCCGCCTTGCACAAAAATAAATGTACCGTGAACATACCGCAGTATGTATAAATATCATGACCGCGAAAATTTAAACGATAAAAATAATTCAAAATATGACATCTGACCACACAATGCATAAGTAGAGAGTTTCTTTGTTATGAAAATCTTTCACATAACTACAACTTACCTGAGCAACTAATGGTCTCTGTCCCACAGCTGACGAGCCTTGCAGCAAATTAAGTTCAGTCATCAAGACTTTGTGTAAGAGACTAACACTAGTCAGTGTAACACCCCTCTCTGTGCCTTGCTCACATGATTTAATCACCCGCTCTATCACCGTGGGATCCAGGTATTCCAATCGCAGCGGTTGAGGGAAGTCTTGGGCAAAGTCTACTGAATCCAACAGAGTGACGAATCTGTACACCTGTGGGTTAGGATAAAGCACAAATCATATTTGAGGGAAGTCTTGGGCAAAGTCTACTGAATCCAATAGAGTGAGAATTTTATGTCGAATCTGCACACCTGTAAAGACAAAGTCCAATTCAAATTAAATTCATACATCAATATTTAAGTGTTCATGGCATCAATATCACTATATTTTCACAAGATAGTTCCAGACCAGTAGTCTTGACTCTATTATCAACAGCATTATTTACGGTCTAAGACAATTCGAGGTGTTAGTCAAATCCACGCAGTATCAAGAGTAAAGACTTTCATAATGACCTTGAAATGACCTCAGATGATCTTGAATGACCTCAGGACAAAGTTTTGATTATTTATGAACATTTGACCTCAAATAACCTTTCGACCTTGAATGAACTATTTGCTGCAATAATCGTCTGATTATTACAATAATAACAAAATAACCACACCGGGGTTAGCACACTTTTCAGCCAGCAAGTTTTATCTCCCACTATTATTCTAGATTCTCTGATGCAATACATAAAACCACCTCCAGAGTGAACTCCTAATTACCTGCAATCTGTGGTTCCCTTTGCTGCATGGTTGTTGACATTCCAAAGATTCCTGACTGCTCTGCAATAACAGTGAAGTCACCACCAACATCACCATCTTCCTGATCTGAAATAGCAAAATCATCAATATTGAAATTATTTAGATGCTGATGATACTTCAGATTTGTAAAATCTACATACCGAATTTGACATCATTGTGAAGTATGTTACCATGGGTTATCTCAGACGTGTTACTTTACCAAGTGTAGTTGGTTGTGCAGCAGACTGAATCTTTTCATTTTCAGTTGTGATGCAGTAAGGCTCTTTGGCATAACTGTCATGATTGCAAAAAGCTAAATTCAGTCCAAGTGTTTGCAACATGTTGTTTCGACTAAAGGGCAGGGTAAACAATCTATCAGCTGATATTTTCCGTCTCAACTCTTTGAACCCTGGCCATTCCATGTGTATCTGTACCCCTGACCCGGGCCAACACGAAAGTTAAAACACTACATAACTCCTAAACTTACTTTAATTTGATTTATGTCCCTTGCTTTACTTTTTCATTTTACAGTAGTCTGAATTGTTCCAATAACCAGCATTCACAAAAGAATACTATTTATGTTGACCAACATTTTCATTATTTACATTGTCTATAGGCGAAGCCACATTTGTTGAAAATTGTGATCCAATTTACGAAAATATGAGTAAATACGAGCAAAATGACCCATCAACCACGGATTCAAATGTTCATTGATGTCTTCCGATATAAATAAGACCATTGAAAATTGTAACTACCCATGCTTGTTGACAGACATATCAAGTGACCTAAATCTGGAAAACGGCTCATCGGGTATACAGTACATGAACAAGTGAGCCGGTATACCGGCTCGACAGGTTCAAAGGAGTAAAATAGTCCAATACAAGATAGAGAATGCACACTCGAAATGTTGGATGTCATCACAACTAGTGGCATAACCACACTTTCGATATTGGTGGTGCACTCTTTATAGGGCTTTGCCTAACAGTTTTCGTATCTTTCCTCTTGTCATTTAAGTCTAATTTCTTAACAGTTGTTGTAACTAAACAACAAACAACTATGCAGCTGATTTTAATTAATTTTTCTAACAATATCAACATTGTCTTGTACAACAAAATTTGCAGCTGTTGGCAAGCCCCTACAAATTTTATTGACAGCAGCGTTCTGCTACCAACAAAGGCGGCGTTCGGCGACCAAAAACGAAATATTAGTGGTGCCTGTGCACCCGGTGCACCACTTCTGGTTACGCTAGTGCTCACAACAACCACAATACTCTGAACTCATCCTTCCTCTTAACAGAAATACAAAAAATCAGTTTTGTCAGGGGAATTCTTATGATAAATTTTAATGTCCATATGTGTACCGCCGCGGCAAAAGGGTCCAGTTGTCGGCTCGAACATGTTGCTCCTTGTAGCATATCTAATGTATGGTATTTGTATACATGAGATGTGCTACAATGAGCAACATGTAGGAGATGACAACTGGACCCTTTTGCCGCGGCGGTACACATATGATCAATTCTTGAGCTGACAGACAGGTGTGTAAATAAATATGTTTAGCCAAATCTCAAAAATATTCCAGTCCTTAACCTGAAATTGGAAATTACTGATGATTAATAATCTTCAACATCCAGATTGGATTTCTTGATTTTTTGAAGCTCAGCTAACTTATTTGAAAAAAATAGTGACATTTGCAAAAGTGTTAGATGTGTTAAACACAAAGAATGAAAGCAATTTGCGTCTTACCATCAACAACCACAGAGGGCGCATCTTCCAAGAGTAATCGAAGCAGTCTCTGAGTATGTGATCGCAAGCGATTAACTGAAGTCAGGCGTATCTCCACGGCAACCGCTTTCAGGAGCCATGACTGTTGGTTTAATAGGTAACGTTCTTCAGAATCACCTAAAAAGAATTCAAATTTGAGAGGTATAATGAGTTTAGAATCACTTAGGTGCAATTAATAAGGTAGCACATACCACATCGGATGACTGCCATTCAACTAAGCCAAGTTACTTTGTTTACATACTGAAGTGAACATTCACACCATATATAAAAATACATTACAAGGACAGACTGTATAAAATGATGCATATGCATGTGTTTTTTGCGCAATTATTTTTTTAAAATGTCAAAAAATGTATATCAAGGCTTTAACCCTCGACCATCCTCTACGCACCTTTTAACATACGTGGGATGAAATTAGGGGGTGTCGTTCGGGTATTGCAGGTCGTCAAAGATTATAGTAGAGGTGGATTGGTGAAATCCCATGATTCTTTATCTGTCCATTCCTTAAATATTTAAGCTAAGATATATGCTTCAAACTTGCATGTAGTTAAGAATCAACATTTCCTTACTATTCAGTAAAAAATCCCGCAAAAATACCAAGTTTGGGCGATTTTCTAGCGAAAAATAGATTTTGGCTAATTTTCATGTACATTTTCAATTAGCTGACTTTATGACGTCATTGTGATGTCAAATGAAGTTCAATGGTGCTCATTTGGTATCAATGGATAGAGGAGAGCCATAGCTATACACTGGTAGCAAATAAAGGGGTATACAACGCTTCGTATAGATAATCCAGGGAGGGGTTGCAACAACCACACCCCCCCCCCCTTCGGAGTTCGTGTTACAAAAAATAGCTCAGGAGGACAAGGGTTAACAGAAAAACACAAAAAATATATACACAATAGTAATGCTGACAACCTGTCGCCAAGGCAGAGGCTCATCTCCTATTTTGAAGCAGATTTGCCTGTTTCAAGATGGAAAGAAGCACCCTGTGAGAAATCCAAGCAAACATGACAACACCAGGTGAAAAATTACCTCACTGCATGGGGTGCTGTGTGGAGATGCTTGACAATGGTTATTTACAGCTTCTAGGCATAGATCAACATGTCTACCTTTTTTATTACGTGTGCAATTCTGTCTAAAATGGTCGTATGACAACACGACAGGCTAGTCTGAAACCAGCTTAAAAGTCTGGGGCCGTATTCATAAAGCACACTTAGCTTAAGGGCAACTCTTGCACTTAATTCTTAAGAGTTCCCCTTAACTAAGGGAAACACTTAGGTGCATTAAATTCATGCACTTAAGTCATTTATGAATATAATACACTTAAGTGTTTCCCTTAGTTAAGGGGAACTCTTAAGAA
>JXSR01S014428.1:4675-16260 GCA_000969725.1 Ophiothrix spiculata | reverse complement strand
ATAATTTGATATAGGCCTCTGAGTCGTATGTCCGAGGTGCTCAGAAGAATATAAGCTTTTGCTGTATCATGGCAGTGATAAAAAGTTTGCTGAATTTATCTTATGGTTGATATTTAAGGTATTAATGTTTATTTCTTGCTTGCCAAAACATCAAAAATCAAATCATCAGTTAAAAATCAATCATAACATAAACTAAATGAACTTGTCCATATGGATGTAACAACATTTTCAAGATTTGATATGATAAAAAATTTGAAACTTATTATTTAAACTATAGGTCCAGGATGTCCTAGACTAAAAGTAACAGATAAAGTCAAATTCTGTACTAATCGAAACAATAATTTGTTATCTTTAAATGTCAAACCAATCAATACCTCAAAGTATTAGTCTAAATTTTCAAAGAATGTAGTAACAGATTTCTCTTCTTATATAATATTTTCCTAAGGACCAAATAAACTAAATGTTTACATGAACATTAATATCTAGGATGATCACTAGCTGTCCCCAGATCAAAACTTAACTGCAACAGCTGAAGGCCTTTCCTCTGTCAAGTATTCATGTAATTCCATCTCATTTACAAAAATAACCAGGACTTGTAACCTGAAACCATTGCTTAGTGAGTGAATGAAGCGAGCCAGGGAGTGAACTCAATGCGACCAGGAACCTGATGTAACTAGATATCTTCATCCATAGTATGAGAGGAGATGTTAGTGATACATCCTGGCCTAAACAAAATGTCAGGGCTTTTAAATTTCTAATGGGAAATGAATTACTGAAATGATTTACAATAATTTGAGTCTTGTCTTGGAACGAAATGTCAGAGTTGATCAGAAGAATATCAATTTATTTTAATATCATGTACCTTATCACTCAGTAGATAATTTATAAATGTAACATTTTGCGCATCACTTTTAGAACTTCTATATGATCATGGAGCTCTATATAATAAAGTTAGACTGTGGTTTAATTAATGCAAATTATACACCATCCTTTATTTCATCTCCTTGGCCTTCACGAATTAAGAAATCAGGCTTTTCAATTTGGCCTTTTCATTTTGTCAATGAAATAAACTGTGCATCTTTGAATTCCCAGTGACTTTTGAATTGTATCTTCAATGCATACTTTGAATTGTTAGTCATTATTTATGGAGATGTTCAGCACGTAGGCCAGCTATACTAAGCATTTGTAGGATTAGTTGAAATCCTAGCTTTAAAATGTTATTAATGTTAAGCCAAAAATATTCTTTACATGCATGTGAGTTGTGATTTCATGATTATTAAACATGTACAGCATGTAGTCATCTATACAATACATGTCTTTCATGGTTTACATTTTGCAAAAAAGTCACCTGGTAAAAGTTGTAAAATTTTGCTAGTTATCCAGGGCTTAAATGTGATTGTTTTTGCATATTTTTGTTATTTTTATTGATGTAGAAATGCTGACGGTAGGTTGGGGGACACTTACATATAAATATGTAATAGTCTTCATGCTTTTAACACTTTCCCATTATTCTTTATCAGGGGAAAGAAGAATGATACATTTCTTTTAATATGTTTAAAAAACCACACCTCTTTGTGAGCAAAAATAATATCTATTGATGATATAAAGTATGTCAAAAGCAGGATTTTTATAATAAATGTTTCCCAAATTTTAGTTTATAAGCCTAAAAATATTATAAATTGCATTTCCTTTAAAAATAAAGATGTTTTAAAATATAAAATATTTATGGTGTTTATCTAAGGCAAAAAGAGCAAAGATCTATTTCTCTAATACACACTTGCCAACTGGGTCCTTCCTTTGGTAAGCACTTATTTTGATTGCATCATAGATACCATGGCAACAGTATCCAAAGGCTAGAGGGACACCTGAACTTGTAATACTGTCATTAAAGAAAAGCAGAAATACATGATCAATTCAATTAAGGAACACTTATCTAGTCCAGGTTGAATTCAGTTAACCTATATAATACACAATGGATACCGAGGCAAGGTGGAAACTGATGCACCGATGAAAAATTGAGCTTTATGACCATTTATTCTGGATGAGACTTGAGACATGAGTGCTGATTTTCCCACTTTTGTTCGCATAGGTTGATTTTTTTCTGCAAGAAATTTTATGCAACAAATCGCCATACTGCTAAACTTTGCTCAATACTTATTGACCAAATTAAGATTTTTAAATGAATAACATTTTAAAGCAAAGACGAAATTTCGATTAGACAAATAAAATATAACCTTGGAACATTTTCTACTGATTCAAAATAAAATGGATTCAAGTTGTATAGATTTTTGATCAACTTAGGGAGGAACTATAATTAATGCCACAAGTACATAATTTGTATTCGTTATTACATAAGGTAAATGCATTTTCAAATCAATAAAAGGCTTGGTGCCATAAACCATCAAATGTTTGGCATCACATACAGAAAAGTGTGTATTGAATTTTCGTCACCAAGCCTCTGTAGATATTTGAAAATACATGGGAATTATTGTATTCTGACATCAGAAAGTCAATTTCAATGAGAATGCAGCTATTAAGCCTGTCAAGTACTATTGCTTGCATACTCACAATTTGGCGGCAAAATGTAAGATGTGTGTTGCATTGAAGTAAAGTAATTGCAGCATATGACCAGAACATAGAGCTGGTTGCATTGCACTCGCGCAGTGTTGGTCCGCTCGCGCAGTGTTGGTCCATGCATGATGCCAGCGTGGCACATTCTTCTAACTATGCTGAATTTTTTGAGTGCAAATAGTCTTGTTTTTTATCTGTTCTTTCTTTAATCTATGGCAATTATATGTTAGATTGTAAGATGGCAAAGACTTGTTGCACCAAATATTTGGTAGATTTCACATGCTTTACGTTTTCACTTTACAGAAGTCTTAAATTCTTCCCATAATCAGCATTTCACAAAAGAATCCTACAAATGTCGACCAACATTTACGTTGTTGTCTATGGGCAAAAGCCACATTTGCTTTTTCGAGTAAATAAGAGCAAAATGACCCATCAACCATGGGTTCAAAGCTTTATTGATGTCTTCCTATATAAAAAAGACAGAGAAGAGCATTAGATAGCTATTTTAGAACTAACACATTAATGCTACAAACATGGACTGACTAAAGTGCAATTTGAGACACCTGTATGTGTCTGCTGTTGTGCAGTAGTGTTGATCTAACACCTCAGAAATCTGAGTGTGTCAATTGTATTGCATACTAGATTACATGCAGGCATAGTTCAGAATTAGTGAGGGAGGGAGAATGCAGTTTTAGGAACATAAAATATAGCAAACGAAAAAAGATCCTTCAACGCCCCAAGTTTACAAAAATAGGGCTGTGGTAAAAGAGGAATGGTCCTTGGCGGTACATGACATACCGTCACAAAACACTCCACATTCATCACAGCCCTATTTTTGTAAACTGTTGGGGCGTTGAAGGATCATTTTTCGTTTGCTTCCAAGCATTCTCTTGGCACAGTCAAGCGTGACCAGGACATTTAATCGCCTGCTTGTCACTCTATTACATATACACATTCCATATGACCACTCAACTTGAGCGGTGAAGTGACCTTGACCCAGGCGTTGTCAAATCAAATTTGACCTAAAAATCCCGTTTTTCTACCCATTTGTGTTGTTGCCCCCTACCCGTACGTGATGTGGTTGATCCCATTCGGAGCTCAATTTTACACTTAACTAGATTACCTATCAGATCTGACCAAAAGCAACGCCTAAGTGTTTGTGCGGAAATACTTTAGACTGCGAGTGTATGTCAGTGGTTTTGAAATGGTTGCTCTTGTGACACACTCACCTGAAGAACCATTTCAAGAGCCTCTGACCCAAGACTGGAGATTATATGTACAGTGTGCAATCCAAATTAATGACAAATGGCAGCTATTAGAGATACGTTTTTCTTGCACTCAGTTAAGCTGCACCTGTAGTGTAATTTAAACTGAATGATTGATTAATGGTCTTATTAGTACTAGTAGTGAATAAATTGTCATTAATATGATGCTGCTAATGCGTATGTTAGTTTTCCCCTCCCCCTCCCAGGTACCGGGGCACTACCAGGTAATTTACCATAATGTGGGGATTTGCGCAGTTTGTATGTCCCCACCAGTGGGGAACAAGACAATTGGGGCATGGCAGTGGCATGATGTGAACATTTGGGCTGGGAATTGAATTTAGCTCTAGATGGGATATCCCATCGTATTGGGACAGGTACTTGATCAGCGATTTGGCGCTTAAAAGTGCCCTGTCCTATGGGGAAGTTGGCAGCAAATGGTGAGGAATTTGTAATTCTAAAAGGAATGAATTTGGCTGAGTTCCCTGGTAGTGCCTTGGTACCTTGGGGCTAAAGAAACAACTGACAAGTACATAATTTAAGTATGTTTTTGATTATATTTGATACATGGGCCTACTTTTTTCTTCTGGGGCTATAAGGACAACATTAAAGTTTTAAGGAATATTTACACAAACCAATGGATTAAAGCATTAGGCCTATTATAGAATTTGGTTCCAAATAGATTTGGGTTAAAATGTTAGTTAAAATTAAGAATTATGACTAACTTTGGACATCCATTTGCATATTTTTTTTCAAAACGCTGTTTTTCTTATGAAGCAAATGCACAAAAGGATACATCTTTCCTAGAATATTACATGTAGAATAAAATTCAGGACCACAAATTTAATCAGCAATATGCCATAACTGAAAAAGTATGCAAACATGTGGAAGGTATCAATATCTACCAAAAAGAAACCCAGTCGGTTATTTTCATTAGTCTTATGATACATTTATCAAATGGTGTTTATCAGTTTTATAAACTTTTGAAGAGAAGAGAATGATATTCATTGTATTGTTTATTTTGTGGAACAATTTGTAATGATTTATTAACAATACAGGCACAAATTCTCTTCTGTATTAATAGTGCTATCAATGAAGTTTTTAAAAACCATGAAGTTTACCATCTTCATTCACATGTCGTAAAGAATACTTGTAGATGACACTGTTTTAAGTTGCTATCTTATAACGATAACACTTATTTAAACATTACCATCAAAGGGTCCCAACAGTTTTTTCAATGAAAGTAGTCATTATAGACTAAAACATTTAAAGTATGCCAAATTTGTTTATTAGGATTGCTTTTTAGAGCTTACAAATTCAGTGCTACAAGCATGGACTGACAAAAGTTCAATTTGAGCCACCTTTATGTGTCTGTTATTGAGCACCAGTGTTTACGCTAACACCCCAGAGATCAGAAGTGTGTCGTTTGTATGCATACTCAATTGCATGTATGCATAGTAAGAATAAAATTAGTGAGGAAGGGAAATGTCATTTTAAAACTTGCAATGTCAAGGATTGTTCTATTGCTCAACCCAGGAACAGAAATTATCTGGCAATTGTCTGATTTCAGTCAGTAAGTTTGAACAGTGCTAAAAGTAAGAGGAAATTGACATTTTCAGATTGTTTTCAAACATTTGTTCAGTTTTCTGATTTTTCTCATCTTTTGTCATCCATCAGCGCATGTCTGGAATGACTATAAATATAGTCTAGATGTCGATTATTGTGGGTGAAGCAATCTTAAATAAAATGGTTTGCCCAAGTACAAAAAAAATGTAAATAAAACCACAACGTATGTTATGAATTGAATGAGATACAACTCTTGCATTTTTGATAAAATCCATAATATTTTTTTCAGTAATCACTTGAGGGTAGAAAGATCAGAATTATGTAAAGAAATCTACCATAAAAACAATTTTAACACCTATCCAGCCAAACACCTTATCCACACATCATTCCGATGGGGTGGGGGCAGTCAAGTATAATGTTGTAGGCATAGTGTGACCAAGGTTTTTCAAAACAACCCCAAAGGTGTTTTTTTTTCTGAAGTTAAAATATAGGCCTACCCTTTTCCCCTATTCACACCCTAAATGAGATTTTACCGATACCGTTTTCACACAAGTAGCACTAGAGTTTGAAAAAGTGCCGTATTTCTTGAAAATGGGTGTGTCACCTAATTCATCCTTCAATCCTCAAAAACAACCCTAATTCATCCTTTTCTTGGTCAGGCTATTCCCACTAAGCTTGTATTATACCATGTTTTTTCTCTTACGTTACACGGCTTTTGACGAAAGTGCATCGGTTGACCGGACCATGATTTAAGGAAAACAATACCATGCAAAATTTCCCGCTGGCACTCATTCCTCGTAAGTCCCGATCGAAAGAGTAATACAAACCGGTCGATCTACCGAGGTAAATTGTCCGAACTAGAGGGGTTAAATCAACTTATTTTCAAGTAATATTTTGAATGAAAAATTTAGAATTCAGTTCATTAAATGTTCTGTTAAAGTACCCAAAAGAGTTTTTTCAAAAAAAATAATAATACAAAACCTGGTGCAATCAAGGTGACATTTTCAGACATGTAGGTCGCCATCTTAAAAGTGAAATCGCAATTGTGTATGTGTAGTTCATGCTAGTTAGTAGTTAGATAATATCAGCGTATGCTCTGTTTATTTTCACCCTTATATGAAGTTATGAACATCGCCATCTAGTGACAATGATAAACATAAACAAACACTTTTTTTCTCGATCGAAGCGCAAATGACAGTTTCTTTGTGGATAAAATGCATTTTATCTGGACATCTTTTGTGTATTCGTCTACCGTATATTTCTTACGTGGCACGAGGCTTGCGTTCGTGTAACGGTACAACCGTGTTTCATTTTGCAAGCTTAATTCCTAGAACATTATACTAGATTCTAAGGATGGGTCATTCCGTGTATTTTCTCTTACGTGTAACGTATTAATGAATGCGTGCGTGTTTCGTGTACACGTATGAGATAGACTCAAAACCAAAAGTCAATGGCAGAACGTACGGCATTGCCAACAGTTGAAGCTTAACCCCGGGAGCTTACCAAGTTTGTGAGTTTACACGCCCAGTAATATCCCCCGGACATTAGATATGAAGTAATTAAGTAAAATATTCACAGATTTATGTTTTTAGTCCGTTGATGCCGTAGATTGACGCACATTTCGGCCGGTATCTACCCCTTAGCAGACAACTTTTTTCATGCACATGTCGCCATATTGTTATTCCGAAAATACCCACAATTCCCCGTATGTCACTGTCCACGCACGTGATATCAATCAAATTCAGTGCTGGGCGGTATGCGTGAAATCCCGCCCATTTTCAGGTTCGCCGCGCGGGGAAAATCTATATTATAATAACGATCTTTTCCATTTATCGGGGCAACGATTTTTAGTTATATCGCCCAACACTAAAGAAGCTGAGTCACTGAGAAGCTCTGAATATAAGATTTTAGCGATAATGTGACATCGTTAGTAATAATTGTGCGTGCCTTTGAAAAGATTTTGTTTCATCCGTGTACACGTTTACCACTTATTTGTTACGTGTAACGGATCATGCGTGCGTGTAACGCATCATGCGTGTAACATGCCCAACCTTACTAGATTCCCCCCCTCCGATCCTCCTTCCTCTTAATTGTAGAGATTATAACAAATGACATGTATACACAAAATAAAAGTACTATTTATATCATGTCAGCGACTTCAAAATAAAATGTATAACAGTGGATTGAGAAAGTGCAAGCCATATGCTTTTGTTGCTTTTGATATATGGATTCATAATCTAGGAAATCTAACAAGGGTGACCTTTGACTTCATTTGATGATAATGATTAATCTAAACATCTCTGATTCTAAGCCAGTATCCTGATGGTCTCTACGTTCTTGCACTTAACAACAGTGCCCCCAGGAATTCCAGAGGTTTTGACAATTACAAATTGTAAGCACAGAGTATGTACAATCAATAACATGTGATTGAAATTTTTGCTTCTCCTAACAGTTACAACCGTGCAGTGAATATATATTTACTATCATCGTAATCATTTGTCTTTACTTTGCAGGTAGACTGGTTGTGTGTCTGGAAACATCCCGTGGTCCAAGCCTGCCGTGGTCTTGTTTTGATAACTTTGTGGATATAAGGCGGGATATAAGGATAAGAGAGGAGAGGATTTTGAAACAAATTCTAAAATTGGTAAGATAAAATGTTTGTGTTTTAAAAGTACCTAATTTACTGACTGTAATTGATGTCTGCCCAATGTGTTATTTACTGTTGAAGGGTCTATCGTAGTTGAGTTTTCAGGGGTAGAATTTCGCAAAGCACGGCGTGAGTCCAAGTGGACTCCTGCTGAAGAATTTTGCGCGAGTCCATGGACTCTCGCAAAATGACTCGCGTAGCAGAATTTTGCGAGAGTCCAAAATTTTATCATCACCATACATGTAGTATTGGTCAGGTGTTTTATTATTAAATTATATTGGGTATATCATGGTTATAAATTGTATAGTATTTTCAGTTTGCTGTTAATAAATGGTACTGCATGTACATGTTACACCACAATTAAGCTTGAACCGATGTATCTTATCGGCCATCGTATCGGGCCAATATTACACCCTATCGGCAAAACATCGTATCGGTAAAATCACCTGTCTTTGCCAATGAACTTAAATGTTTGGCAAAGTGACAGATAAAAGCATGGCCCAGCCCTAGCTGGGCTAGGCCAGGTTTTCGATCAGCTGATGATAAAATGTCAAAAAAATAAATGTCGGTGCTTATATAGCGCTTTTCCAGAATTGATCAAAGCGCTCTACATTTATTCCGTTACCAATAGAATATAACCAACTTACGCGGCTGCCTTACAAACACGGCGCCTATTGAGTATAATTCTAGTAACTACCCATGATAACGCTTGGGTCGACGAAGCAATTAGGATTAAATGTCTTGCCCAAGGACATTACTTGTTGGCCGTAGCGGGGCTCGAACTCACGACCTACTGATTCGCAGTCCTGCTCTGTTCCACTAGACCACACGATGCATTAAAAGCGTGGCCTAGCCCTGGGCTAGGCCAGGTTTTTGATCAGCTGATGAGGCACTAAAAGCGTGGCCTAGCCCTAGCTGGGCTAAGCCACGTTTTTGATCAGCTGATGCACTAAAAGCGTGGCCTAGCCCTAGTCTAAGCCACGTTTTTGATCAGCTGGTGATGTACTAAAAGCGTGGCCTAGCCCAATTGTAGGCCATGTTTTAGCCCTAGTGTAGGCCACGTTTTCGCCCTAGGCTAGGCCACGTTTTTGGCCCTAGTCTAGGCCACGTTTTAGCCCTAGGCTAGGCCACGTTTTTGGCATAATTTTTTACGGGAGTCCATGTGGATTCGCGCTGTAATAATTTTGCGCGAGTCTCTACGCGAGTCGACTCGCGGACTCGTGCCGAAATTCTAGCCCTGAGTTTTGAATTTGCTGTTGAAATAATGTCATTCGGGTTAATTTTACCAGCAACTAGAACAGGCTAACATGGCTCATGGCATCAACTTGAATTTACCCAATCAAAAACACTCAGGTAAAGAGGTGTTTTAAAATCGCCATGAGCTGTGTGTATAGTATGGACCGCTTGCTCCAGTAACTGAGACTAATAAATCAAATAAAAAATCAAATACTCACTTTGACAGTGAATTGTGGCTAGCAGAAAATGGGTTTGATACCTTTTGACTGGTAAATTTATGTACAATAAGGCCCAAACCATAGTCGGCCTCCAAACAAAATTTTTCCTACCAAACATTTGGTCGTGACGTCAAAATGACGAGTGAAGGCGAATTCATACTCGGTCTCCAAACAAAATTTTCGCTACCAAACATTTGGTTGTGACGTCAAAATGACGAGTGACTCCAATTAAACAAAATAACCTCAACACCGAGTTGAGACCAAATAAAATGTTGCGCTAGATTGCACATGCTATTGAATTGCCATATACATTGGACCAAATGTTTGCTAACCGTTTATACTTTAAGTTCAATGGCAAATATTTGGTGACGTCACGACCAAATGTTTGGTAGGAAAAATTTTGTTTGGAGTCCGAGTATGAATTCGCCTTAACTCTAAACAAAATAACTTCAACACCGAGTTGAGACCGAATAAAATTTCGCGCTAGATTGCACATGTTATTGAATTGCCATAATTATACATTGGACCAAATGTTTGTTACCCGTTCATACGATGGCAAATATTTGGTGACGTCACGACCAAATGTTTGGTAGGAAAAATTTTGTTTGGAGGCTGACTATGGTTCGGCCTGAAGGTACTAGTCACACTAGCAAAATCAATACTGATATAAGTATTGATGTTGTCAAATGGTGGTAATGGGATGGGCCATAAATTGGATAATGTTTTTGATTGATTTGTAGTCCGACTTGGGTTTTAACATCAAGGTGCAGTATTTTAGTTGAATTGCGCTGTTCTTGAAAAAAATGAATGGAGTATTGCCATTGAATGGGAACATTTTGTTAAAAGACACAATCGTGCGCCTCACTCCGTTTTAAGCATGTGTGCTTTATTGTCTAGATTTCATAAATAAATTTTGCAATTGGTCTGCCCTCTGCAGACTTGAAAAGAAAAGAAAGTCCTTGTGTCGTTTACCTGAATAAAACAGAAACTGGTATAGTTAAAAGATTCCTAAACCAATTCTATCTCATTTATAGCCCTGATTTCAGTGCCTTGTCCTACACCCACACAGTGCAGTGTCCAACAGCCTCTATCCACAGCTTGCCCAAGCAGTGCATGGGCTTGTTGCTGGGTCCATGGGAGGGGGGATCAGGGGAACGATACTAAAGTCCGTCCAACATAAGATGGAATATGGTTACCATTTATTATACTCAATGGTAACCATGTTCCATCTTAGGTTGGTCGGACATTTTTTTTTTTAGTTCTATGTCCTTAATGATTTCACTGTTTTTTAATAATTTGTTACCATTTGAAGAAAAGAAGCCTTTGAATTAAGCACATACATAGGATCTTGTATCATATCCTTGCTGACATAAAAAAGGTTCCTTGAATGTGATTTTGTACAAAAAATATAAATTTTCTCTGGTTTTCAACTTCAACTTCAACTTTATTATTTCCATATAGTTTTAGAAAATTAAGGGAAAAATTGTCCAGAATAGTCCTTGAAAGCATCTAAAAATGGTAATTTTAGGAATCGGGCAACCCTGGGTAAATATGTTGCAAATAAAATAAAAATAAATAAATTTTAAATTTCTAGAACATTTATATGTTCCATAATTTTGAGGGTGACAATATTAGAACATTTTATTATCATCAAGCAATTAAATTGGAAGGATACATTCCAGTTAATGGAAACCATAACTATGTCCATTAATTACAAATTAGCTCTTGTCCAGTGCAAACATCCGTTGTTTAATGTAATGTTTGATATGCAATGAACAGTTTAAGTAGGATAGTAGCCATGGCTTGCTGCAGTCAATTAGCACCAAATCATTTTCATATTAATTTTTTAGTAATAGGGGAGACTCAGGCTGTACCGGTAACATGTAAAGACAATTTAAAGAAATATTAATAGTTATTGCCTCTGTTATTGTTCAGATTACCCCTTTACGTGTAAATAAAGTTAATCATTGTCGTCACTCCAGTGCCCGGAGGGGCCACTTAGCTATAATGGTGTACACATGCGTGAACAAAGGTTTTCAAAATGCCCCCTAAACACGTTTTTCGAGTAGCCTTAAAAATGACCCC
>JXSR01S014424.1:98981-119846 GCA_000969725.1 Ophiothrix spiculata | reverse complement strand
GTTTGAAAAAGCGGGATTCTGGCGGGACAGATATAAAATATCGGTATAGGGACAATATTTTACTACTTTTACTGTCCCAAGATTCTTGTCCCGTAATTTTTTAGTCAAAATAAGCCAATTTTAGCACAATTTCAGGTTTTTTTAATCGATTTTTGACTGGATATAGCAAAATTTTCCAACAGTAAATACATCGAGACAAAACATAAATTCCGGAACAGTAAATTTGTTTGCACCCCTGGTTTCAATATAAACATTATGAAACTTTTGATATATCAGTTTATCTTTATTCATTTCAGTTACGACTTACCCCCTCCCCCCCACAAAAAAATGAAATAAAATAAATACAGAAATAAAATCTGGTGTTATCACACTGACCGATCATGAAATTAAGGGCCATTTCAATGATAATGTAATATTGTGTCAATGTCTAAGCTCTTGTGACCTGGAAGTAGGCCCTTAAAGACCAACAAATATGAAACCAATTTCAACTTGGCACACATTAAAATACGTTCAATGCATTTAATCATGAAAGATTTAATGAACGGTGGGAATCTGTGTGTCGTGTGGTTCAGATCCGCACACAGTAACGGGGTTGCCCTTGGCAACAAGCAATCGATCAGTAACTCATTCATTTAACACGCGAATGCACATGTCAAACTGGACAGCAATTATACACAGAGGGTGCTCAATATAGATTTTAAGTCTGGCCCATGTGAAGCATTTGTAAGAATTTTGTCCATCGTTACGTAATTATTTTGGTAATGACTTTGTTTAGTTTTCTGTTTTATGATCATACAGATTTCACAGATTTATGATTGTAATCAATGGCAGACACTCTGAGGACCTGAATTGAAATGCCTAGTCTTATCACTAACCGTGACAGATAATAATCAGAGTTATCTACCCCAGATAAACAGTATCTTGCACTCTAACATAATGTGTCTGCTAATGCTCAAAGTGAAAGAGGAGTGTAAGCATACTATCATTGTTTTCATTGACTTCAGAAGATACAAATACTTTTCTTCAAGTTTTAAGAAAAAGTAAACGAGAGAAGAAAAGTTGACTTAACCTACTACCTATATAAGATTACTGTATGTATATTATGTTGCTGTAGAATTCATCTGAGCCAAAACTGCGATCAATGGCAGACACTCCTAGGACATCAACTCAAATACAAGGTGGAAGCTTACTTGTGCCATGGCTGACAGGTAGTAGCGGGAAGCCAAGTTATCTACCCCAGATAAAGATATTAAAAACAATACCCAGCCTGCTAGCCCTCCTCCCTTGCCAGATTTTGCTCCATGTTTGAAGACAAAACAATGGAGGTTTGCAATTCCTGGACAATTTCCTTCCATAATTCAAAAGGATTGTATTATATCATGTCCATAGACCTGGTATTCTATAGATCTGATGTACCCTGTACTTGGTACCGTAAGACCCAGGGACAGGTGTTTGCTCAGATACCAGATCATGTTAAAGGGACATTGGACAAGTTTAGCATCATCCCAAAACTTTTCCCCAAGCATTTTGAGATTTTTGCATCATCTGAAGTATTAGCGGTAATAATGGCAGCATGAAAAGTTTCATTGTCAAATTCAAACCCTATATATCAAAATATTTCAGAAGGTTTTGATCAAAATGTTCCCGATATCTGGTAATTTCCTGCTATTTTATAACATATAAAGTGTAAATCATCCTCAAATAAAGTTAAAATTTTTGTCCAATGCCCCTTGAAGTTTCATTGTTAAGTTGCTTGTACTTTATATTATACCACCACACTAAAATAGGAAGAACTGTTCTTTATTGTGTCTATTTCTGTCTAGCTGAAAAGTTTTTGAACTTTGGTCCACAATCAATTTATATCACATTTATTTCCTAAAATCTTTTATCTGAAGACGTTGATAAAACAAAATTGGAAATTGAAAATGACACCAGTCAGACAACGCACCATTGTTGTTATTTGTCATGCATGAATGCAAAGGTCACGTAGCTAATATAAAAGAAGCTACCAAATTTTGATTAAAATCTACAAAATCCATGCATTTTAACTTAATTTTGCCATTTCTTATATATAAGAAGCATATGGTTTGATAGATATGTCTGGTATCCAATGTGACAGGCTTAACGCTTGCCGACTTTGCTCTAAAACCCATAGACTAAATCCTATTAAAATCATGTATGATACTACTAAAAAGTGCCAAGCCTGCCCATACTCAAGGGAGAGTATATATGTGTACATTCATATCACGGCAACATTTTGACCAAATCCCAGACAAATCCCAGATACTTAACTGTCCAAATTGTAAATTTCTAACATGAAAGTTCACTCATGTTTTTCATGAGAATGAAACCAACCTTAATCTCTCGTGGGTGCATGTGCTGCGATCTTTACTAATGGCAAAGTAAATCCCGTAATGTTCTTGTTGATACTCTGTATATCTTTTTTGCTTAGTAAATGTCCACAATATATAGCAACACATACTGTCACAGGATCCTTTCACAAGGAACATTATGGGGATGTTGATTTTTGACCAAATATCACATTTTTTAAGAAAATCACACAAAAACACAACTTGCAAAAACATGAAATTGAGTAACATATTGTTCCCCCTTAAAATAACAAAAGAGGAATCCTTCTGCCCATATGGCTCTTTGTGATCATGTTACTACATATTAGTAGCTTAGAATGTAATATTAATATTTCAGAAAAATAGCTCAGCACAGACTATACCCTTGACAAAAACAAATAATAGCTTAAAGGCATAAGATTAAAACTGAACCTACAATAACATCAGTCAATATATATATGCATGATGGAGAGGGGCACGATTTGTTAAAATTTGAATTAAGATAAGATTTAAATGATCGTTATTTCTAGTGGCGTAGCCAGCATATGGCAAGGGGGCAGACTGCCCCCGACAAAAAATCGAGCGGGAAATCGGGACAGTAAGCGGGGAAAAATCGGGAAGGACAAGAAAAATGAGAGAGCAGCTGCAAGACTGTTAGACAGGAATCATGGGAAAAAGCAGAAAATTGTGTCAAAGGATGTTCAAAAATTGCTGAAAACCTGGTTATTCAGTTTTCTTGAATGTGCATCCTCAAATGGTTTCTGTTCCCAGCCATGTCATGCTGATATATTTCACTGTAAAGTAATATTGTACACAATTTCAGATATTCTTGGAAATCATATTAGTTTTCTTTGTTCACTTTCTGTCATATCAGTTTTCTGTTGGATTGAGAGAATTAGGTTTTTGTACTAGAGCATGTGTTTTGGAGTCGTTCTTACAAGGCATGCAGCTGTTTGTTCACTCAGTGGGCAATATTTTATATATTAATTCTTGTTTTAACACAAGCTGATTCTGTGTACATGATGAAAATGTGATTCTAAATGACATGTGTATTGTGCGATTAATTCATTTTTATACAAAAACAAGCCAAAGAACACTACACTCTTAAAAAGAAAGGATCAAATTGATCCGATAAAGTATCAAATATGAACTTACCCTTTTCCGGATCAATTTTGATCCAAATTCTCCTCAAATTTGATCCTTTTTGGATCAAAAAAGAGTGTGGTTGATTAAAAAAGGATCAAATTTGAGGAGAATTTGGATCAAAATTGATCCGGAAAAGAGTAAGCTCATTTTGATACTTTATCGGATCAATTTGATCCTTTCTTTTTAAGAGTGTATAAAAATTGAAAATTGTCTTTTTATTTAATATGATATGATAACCTTAGTGGCAAAAATCACCATCAACAAACCCGATGCATTTCTGTTCTTTGCACTTGCAAAACTAGTACTAGTGGAGCAATTTTCAATATTATTCATATTGACAATATGGACTATTTCAATTTTATTTTCATTTCAAATTTACTCGATTTTCACAATATCTTTTGAGTCTGATCAAGGTTTTTAGACACCAGATATCAAATTGTTTTGGATTGAAATGAATAAAATTAACAAGGAATCAGAAAACAATATAAATGAATTGAACTTAGAACTAATATTTTTTGATGATTAAGGTAATCGAATTAGCTTCTGATGTGATTAAGTAATTCATCCATTCAGCCATAACAAACATCGCTCTGAAATAACCCAACATTTGTGGTTTGTTTAAAGCAGTGCACGCCACTGTCATTCTGGTTAATCATCTAGCCCCGTTCTCATCCTACGCCACCGTCAATCTCAGTTATCATCTATCACAATTATGTCTCAGTTTAACACTTTTGCTTTACCAGTTTAGTCATTGTTAACCAAGGTCAACTGAGCGTCATGCTACAAAAAGGCATCCCCGCTATTTGAATGTTGCTATATTTACACTATTATGTGATAAAAACTGTCTATTCATATTTATCGTTAATTACTGTTAGTCACGATAGGGTATTGTAGGCTGAAAAAGTGAGTTACATTTTTTTAAAATTGATGATTCTTCTATTATTAAGAATTTTATTATTTGAACAAGAAATACACTCATATTGTTATTATATGACAACCACAAATTTGCATTTCAATTTAATGCATTTTCTTATCCAAGAAAGTTAAGAGGATGATTTATGAACTTGAAAAGCTTTAAGTCAGTGTCAAAAATCTGAGATAAATTAAAATATTTTCAAATATAGCCAAATTTACTACATTTTTAAAACTTCATTAATATATGGAATAAATATGTATCTAATTGAAAAAAACAAACTACATAGTTCAGGCAATAAATATATTAATGCCACTACATCCTAATTTATATGGTGATACTTTTAACAAATGGTGCAACAGTAATAAGCAAAGAAAATGAGAAACAAGATTTTAATGCATTTTCAAAATTATTCTTTTTTTAACTCTTTTTTCCACCAATATATTGAGAAGTATTGAGAAATAAAATCATTTGATTTCACAGTTAAAATATGTTATATACACCAGATACCAGCTTCCAATTAAATGCTCAGATACATTTCTATAAACGATTCAGATGAAATTCATCATTTCTGGAGACATTTATTACTCTATTAAACCTATAAATGCCTGTATGATTTATTGACTCTGAACTGAGACTGATTGTCACCATCAATGTGTGAGTGACTTGTCGATGGTTCGTAACAGAGATGGCTTACAAATTCACTGACTTCGTTTTTGCTTCAGCCTTTTTTTCTACTACGAAATTGTATAAAAAATAAGGACATAGATACTTAAAGCAATACTATAAGATTTTGATCAGAAATTGATTTGAGTAAAAACAGCCTATAATGTAGGAATGCGACTATTTAAAAGCGTTTTCAAGTGTATTTTGTCAAAAACTTGTTTTAGCCACAGAAAAATGGATAAAAAGTACATGCGTGCTTTCCTTTACTAAAACACATGGAATTTAATTTGGGATCCCGAATTTAATTCAACAAATGGCCATAACAGAAAAAGTAAGCATATGTAAGCCAAATCATTTGGAGCGTATTCATATCTACCAAAAAAAAAACTCAATCAGCTAATAAAATCAAAAGTCATGGATGAAAGGGGGCACTTCATTTTCAACACTTTATAGTATTGCTTTAATAAAGTAGTTATTATTTTCTCACAACATAAAATTATGCTCACCTTGGGGAGCTTTCGCATCGCCATGACACTAGACCTTTTTCAATCCAACGAGTTGGGGCGCTACAGATATATACTTGTTTTATCACAAATCCAGCCCTGTGTTTCATCGTTATGGATTGTTACTTTAAATGCCGCCTACTCACCGACATTGTATATAGGCTTATGACATTGAATTCTGAGCAAATTAACTCCCTCATCATAAAGCCTACAAACGTCCCGGGGGAGGGGGGGAGGGTACTCAAATTTTGTTTGGGTAGGGATCAATGGGTAGGGATGTGCCTCTGGGAAATTTGGAAAGCCACCCATCAAAATACCATTTTTTTTAGAAAATTGACCTATCCATATACCAAATCTTCTAAATTTTGAACCAAATTTAATCAAAAATCTCACTTTTTCTGTCAAAAATTGCTCTATTATGGCAAAATGTTCTAACATTGTGAAAAGAAATGTCCAAATTTGCGGCATTTGGCGCAAATTTCCGAAAATTTTGAAAAAAACCTCCCATCAAAATACCACATTTTGCAAAGAAAAAGGACCGACTGGAATACTGGAAAGCCTGATTTTGCTACCCAAATTTGCGGCACTTACGGTCTATGTTTGAACTAAGTAGTCCCCCGGGCAAACATCTACCAGTTTCCACAAAGGATGGCCTTATTATAGCTTACAATAATATCAAGACCTGATTGGAAAACTTATAAACTGGGCTAACACAGCCATGTGATAATATATCATACATGAAATTAAGATATTGTTAAAGTTCTTCAATAAGTACAAGTAAAATAGAAGTATACGCATTGGTATACGATATACGCTATTCGCCATATGCCCCTGGGGAGGCACCCATGTGTTTAGTGATGAGGATAATCCGTGTCAATTTCAAATATGAGTGCCTCCCCCGGGAGTGTATAGCGAATACCGTATATTGTATACTTCTATGTGATCGAAGCCTTAAAGCCAAATTTACAATTTTTGTTTTGCCTTGTTTGACTACTAAAGGTGACCATATTTTCGATAGTTATGGTTGTCTTGGGGAAAAAGGTGTTTTTTTAATAATTGTTTGCATATTCATTGCTGGGATAATGGATATTTCAGGCTATTATGAGGTTTATGACCGTCCATCCCAAAACAACCTTAAAGCAGCCTCTTGTCATGTTCATGTTTTTTAATATTTACAAAAAACATTTTATAAGGATTAAAATGACACCTCATTGAATTTCATCCGGTTTCCAGAAGTCAAGTTATGGTCCTCCAAAGGTTGTCAAGGAGTAAAATGAATAACTGAGATTAACACTTTCAAAGATCAGTAAGCTCTATATTTTCTGTTGAAAATATGCAGGTATATTTCATATTTCCGATCATTTTCTTCAATTGAAACTTTGCTGGTGTTTTGAAGTGAGCACAAGGATTGTGAATCAGTTAAAAAATCAATTTCGCCAAATTACGACCTTACTATGTGAAGATTGTTGCATTTACGGCTTGTCTGAGATGGACAGTCTTAAATATTCCCTGTGTTCTTATCGTGTACTTGATGCTACCTCTATGTAAGTTGTTTTGATGAAACAAGTTTACTTGTACTCCGAAAACTAAATAACAATATGAAGAAAAACTTGAGGAAAACTCTTATTATTCAAAATTGGTCAAGTTAAGAGTATTGCAAATCATTGATAAATGATTGAGAATTGATAAATGATTGAGAAATTATCATGATTGGAACCATGGGTAGAGATAAGAAGGGGTCCAGGAGGATATATCTCCTAGATTTGAGCAAAATTCACCATTTTGTTCTTGGGTATTAATATATATTTGAGGGGTTGAGAACATATCCCCCACAAATTCTCCAAATTTATAGTTTTATTAAGTCAGTTACACTTTGGTCCATCTCCTCCCATGCACTTTCTGACTAAACACTCGATGGTATCTAATTTTTGTTACTGCATCCATTTCTCCCAATGGTATTGATCTCATTTCTCGTTATCTCCAGCAGACACTTAATGTTGACACATTGATGGTCAATTACTCAGTAATTACTTGTCATATGGTCATAATTTGGACATCCAGCCTTGCATATTGCACTGAATAACGACGATTCACAACATGAAATTCACCAATGCTGCGTATAATGTTACACAACATCATCATGTTATTTGTGAACTATTGATCATATTGATCCGTATTACTCATCAGGCGCTCTCGCTGAGGATTGCATTCTGATTTGGGATACTGCATTAGCAGGCTGTGGAATAGTTGGTCAAAATGCAAGTTTTGTCAGTTAATCTAACACCGCGATTACATTTGGTTTGGTAAAACCACTTATACTCCCACATATTTGACCCTGTTCTACTATGTGCAATTCCGACAAACATTTTGTGTCAGTTAAATAGGGTGATAGTTTAGCAAAATCTCATATCCTATATACCACTTTCATTTCAATGTTTTCAATAACAGTTTCCCGACATCCCTAAGCAGTGTTCCCCGCTAAGGATTTTGACTTTGCGCCAAAGCGACATAAAAGAAATAAAAATACATCTCATCATTACCATTTTCGGAAAGATCACCTCAAAAATGAGAGTAATTTTGAATATAATCAGAATAAAACTGAAATAAGTAAAAGTTGGGTATAACCAAAACCCTATATTTGACTTTTAGTTTTGGGAATCCCTTGTGCTAATTTTTTGAGCTTCTGCTCCAGTTTTGAGACATACGGCCTTAGCGGGAACACAATCCCTAAATCTACAAAGTAAGTTATATTAAAGGTTTTGCTTAATAGGCCATAATCTGTTTGCCTTAATGGATTCAGAGTCTTCAAGCCTGTTTAAACCTATGCACATTTATTAGATAATCCTTACACATATTGTTTAAAAATGTCATTCAAAATAATACTCTTACACTAAAACACTAGAGAGTGATATTATCGCAATAATACCTTACATGGACATACTATATTATACAATTTAAAAAAAACCCTAACAATGTCCTTTCAGCTGCAACATATAAACAAATCTAATAATACGGGGAAAAAATTCTAAATTTTATAATTTAATGGGAGTCATACGAGTATATATAATAATGAAAATAAGAGACAGTGAACAAATCTGTTAGTTAGTTTGCAGAAAATGCCTGTTGTGAAAAATCTATGACTGCTTTATTTATTACCTATAGCTAATAATAATTATTATTAGATATATTCTTGTCATGCAATCTACTGTAGATAGTTCTCATTTATAGATATGTTTATGATATTTTGTTTTAACAATGAACACTTTTTCAGCTGTCACCATTGTTAGTAAGTTGTTTAACTTTCTATTATAAGTTTGGTAACCATATTTTATGCAAGATGATTTTATTCAAAAAGAAATGATGTTGGTAGCAGATGTGCAGTAATATTTGTTTGTTTGTTTATCAGGTGAATCCATAGGGGACACACGTGGTTCATGATAAAGTCATAGAACTTGGAGCCAATACATAAAGCATAAGTCTGAATAGCTCATATGTGACCCATCATATCGAAAGTTACCTTAAGGGTCCCAAAATGAAAAATGATTTTTTGGTCTCATCTGAAAGATTATATTTTAAAAGGCATCGGGATGATTCAGAAAACTTTATAGTTCTGAGAAAATTCCACTTAGAATTGAAAACTTATGGAAATGCTCTAAATAAAGCTTAAAAGTGTAGTAATATCCCAAAAAGTACAAAATTTACACAGAAATGGCTCAAATTGAGAGATAACTAATTTGCGATATATCATTCTTTGATGGTGGTGTGACTATCTTGTGTTTTCTTAATCCTAAATTTGTACCTCGGATCTGGATTAACCGGATAAAAAATCAAACAAAGCTTGGAGATAATTCAATACATATTAAAAGAGAAACAATTTCATCCAAAATAATTTGCTTACCCATTACGTGTGTAGGAACAAAATCTTATTACATTTGAAACTAGAAACACTGTTCCCACATCTTTTATTTCACCGGCGAAAAAAATTAAAGCAGATAAAGAATTGCAATTTTCTCCAATATTCCTCAAAATCATGGAATACTACTTGTAGGTTATATTATTATAAACATGTTCTACCGATTCATGTAAAAAAATATGTAGGTAAAAAATTAGTTGGAAGAATCTAGGCCAGGCGTAGGACATCCCGCAGACGCCCTAACTAATACTGAAGTATAACTACACTCGCTGCCTTTTACGTTCAAAAACACTATCCCAGGTAATGTGTACAGTTCATACAGGTGCATTATGCTTAAGTCTCATTGAATTATGTAGAATATTTCTACAGATAATTTGAATTTACTTTAGAAGTCAGTTAAGGGGTAAAATGCCTTCAGCTCGGGGCAGAAAAAGCGGGTAGACTGGAAAGGGTTAAACAGACTAATAAAAACACCAACCCAACTCAACTTGATGACAAATGGTGTCCAATTTACTCATTGCCCTTACTTTGTAAGAGTCTTTTTTCTGACCGGGAATTCAAATCTAATGCAAATATAAATTCAAAATAAATTAACCCTGATGTGTTATATGCAATGCCTTTAAGAGAATCTTCAGTGGGGCTTTTCTTTTCGCTGAACGTTTAGAATTTCTTGTTGGATTTTAATAGGTAAAACATACTTTGCTGTCCAATAATGCTATGGAATGATATATAATACTGATAAAATTATATTGTCGTCCAATAATGCTAATAATAAGGCGGGCAGCAAGGGGGTGGGAACCTCCCCCCTCCTCCCCCCAAAAATGTCTGCCCCCTCGCCCCCCAAATGAAATCAAGAAAAGTGTACAGTATCAATATGTAGTACACTGTTGATGTAACTGTGAAATGTAACGCTATTAAGGGTTTATTTTGTAAGATTTTCCAAAATTTGTGCCAAAATGTTGTAAATTTTGTTAAAATATAAGAAAACGACAAAAATTTGTTTGTGAGCAATTTTTTTTTGCCCCCCTGGGAAATTGTTTTGCGCCTGCTTGCCTCACATATGAAAATTTCTGGTTACGCCACTGCTCAATGATATATGTGATGACTCACCCCGAAAAGGGGGACTTTGCGACAGAACACTTTGCAAGATACAGGTGAAAATAGGCAGCAAAAAATAAAGAAAATAATAAGAATTTCCAGCAGATTTTCTGTTGTGTAAAATTTGATCGCCTTGATCAATTTCAACAAGGTGTCATTTTAAAGCTAAGAAAATGCTGCAACAATTGAAATGAAAAAATCAAAATTGATAGCATTTTCAAAGTCCCCCCCCCCCCCTTTCAGGATGAGCCATCACATATAATACTGACAAAATTATATCTAAAGTTATGAAATCTATGGGTTTCCTAGAAAGATGCGTAAATATGTTATCCACTGCTTCTCTGAATGGACTTTTTAAATCCATGATTAATCCTCACTTTAAAATTGTGGATCACAAATTTGCACACAGATAAAGCTGAACTTTCGTTCTATATTTCCAAATGAAGTGAAACAAACTTTATATTAAAGTTCAATTCTTGGACTATGAAATGTAACCTTAACATAGTTTTTGGCTATCCAATACAGCCAAAATTATTTGGGTAAAGATTACATGGTTTTTTTTTGTTTCTGGGATACACAGTGCTTGAGTTCAAATGTTCTGTCCGTGCATAACAATGCATTTTGTAAAATATTTTGTTAACCCATTACTTACTCTATTCACTGGAGTCAATAAGTATAGATAATCCCCACTTGAGAAATTGCAATACATAACAATCCATTTGTGATTACACGAGAAAAAGCACAACTCAGGCCCGGTGCAGACTCCACTATTGTATAGAATATTTTGCCTAGAATATTCTATGCTGCAGGGGCGTCGGAAGGAAAATAAAAGTGGTGCGGCTCTTGGTAAAAGTGATGCGGCATGTGCCTGGGCATGTGACCCTCTAGTAATCCAAAATACTGAAACAACTAAGCCCCAGAAGATAACAGTTAATAAAAAACAAGTTTGTACAGTGCTATGTTGTGGGTTTTTTATGTTGGGACTACAATATGATGCATCAAACTAAATTAAATTAATTTATTTTTATTTTTCTGGCTGAAGAGTGGTGCGGCCAAAGCCCACATGGCCCACAAGGTTCCGACGCCCCTGCTATGCTGACGACAAAATGACGTAGGTCATCGAATAAAACACACAGTTTTAACCGATGACCTACAGTCATTTTGTCGTCAGCATAGAATATTCTAAGCAAAATATTCTATACGATAGAGGAGTCTGCACTGGGCCTAAGACAGCCAGGGATTTTTGCTTTTGTCAAAGACAATAGCCTATCCCGTACTTTGATTAACAGGCATCTTTTGTGCAGTAAGATTAATTCGATATTTCTTTTGTAAATTACAATTTGTAAACTATTTGTAAACTGAATCCTTTGTGTTATAATGAGTTAATTTACGACAAACTTGAACCGGCGTAACAATATGGATGTATAATGAAAAAAAATCTTCCATCACTCTACTCTTAAATTGAATACATTTTATTTATATTGGTGATAAGTAATTTCACTGAAACTCAGCCAAGCATTTTATTTGTGGAAGTATGTCATGCAACTGTTGATTACTCATCGCATCATCGAGAACAGCTGGTTTAGAGTGCATTTGTTCGGAATGAATAAATAAACACATCGCTAGAAAAAAATGACTTTTTGGCCTTTTCTGTGTAGAAATATGATTTTTGTATTGATGCTAATAGGCAATGGCAATTGAATCTTGTATACGGTTAAAGGAGCTTGGTCCGATTGCTTCACCCTGTTTTCAAATATTTTGAGATTTTGGTACCAAAATATTGCTTATATTTTTATCATAACCCATGTGAAATTTTACGGTTGAGTTATGTTTCGTTATTGAGATATTTATGAAAATGTGTCTATTTATGGTAACCATAATTATTTTTACATTGTAACATATAGACGGCTCTGAAATACAAAATTTCCATAAAATCAAAACGGTTTGACAGATTCAGTTGAAATTTAAAATTTAGACTTCTTTAGTTGTTATCTTTCATATGGCATTGAAAACTAAATTTTGAAAAATCGGACTAAGCTCCTTTAATATCTTGGGTATGACACAAAGATGGTAACATCTTGAACTTAATAAATGCAGATCAAAGTCTATTTGTAAGTACTAAACTTCACAGTAATTATTTCTTTAAAGACACATCTTTACATACAGAAATCTTAATTTTAATCTTAAATTTTATAAACATAAGCATTTACATGGGCTGATATTTTTATTTCAGCAAAGTCAAAAACAATTATACATACCATATGCATAAAAAACTAAATAAGAAGCTTCATAAAAACTAAATAAGAAGAATTGACTAAAGAGATTTTTGGTATTTGGTAAAAAAAATGAAGACATATCTTGAAAGATGACATAACAAATGACAAAACAATAGCTACATTTACCTGGTGTTTTATATTTCAATTACATTTTTAACACTTTCATCTGAGAATACCATAATTTGTATTATTGTGCTAATAAAAAAATGAAATATGTGGATATTTTATATATTATGGTTGTAATTAAATTTATATAATTTTGTTTTTTCATAAACAAACCCCAGATGTCGGACTTGGTTAAAATTAAGGGAGGCCTCTCATAGATAAGATTCAAGAAATTCAATTCTTACAATGCTGTTTTAAAATGAAAAATCCCCTAAACAAGTTTTGCAAATTAGGGTTAATAAAGGCCTTTATGACCAAAAATTCTGATTAAAGCCATCTACTTTCCCCAGAAATTGCACACACAGTATTCTAAACTGGAATGCAGTCCTCAGTCAGCAAGCTTGATGAGTAATACTGATCAATATGATCAATAGTTCACAAAACATGATGATGTCATGAAACATTATACGCAGATTGGTGAATTTAAATGTTGTGAAATGTCGTAATTTAGTGCAAGATGCAAGGCTAGATGTCCAAATTATGACCATATGACAAGTAATTACTAAGTAATTGATCATCAATGTGTCAACATAAAGTGTCTGTTGGAGATAATGAGAAATGAGATCAATACCATTGGGAGAAACCGGGGGGGGGGGGGCTACTTAGTGTAAAAGGGGTTATGGGGATGTGCCGCAAATTCGGGTAGCAAAATCATGCATATTTGGTATTCCAATCAGTCCTTTAGGTATTTTGATGGGTTTTCTTTTCAAAATTATCGAAAATTTGCGCCATTTCTTCTTAAAATGTCAGAAAATTTTGCCAAAATAGAGCAAATTTAGACGGAAAAAAATGAGATTTTTGATTATATTTGGCTCAAAATTTAGAAGATTTGGTATATGGATGGGTCAATTATTCTTAAAAATTGGTATTTGGCTTTCCAAATTTCCCAGAGGCACGTCCCTACCCAAACCAAATTTGAGTACCTCCCCCCCCCCCGGGGGAGAAACAGATGTAGTAACAAAACCACTGAACAAAACAGAGTTTCCATCAGTTTTTAGTCAGAAAGTGCATGGGAGGAGATGGCCCAAAAAGTGGTTTTAGGCTGCGAACACATAGAACTATACTATTTGGGTATAGGGTGCACAATTTCATTTGGGCACGGGTATAGATTCAATCGAACACATGAATTTGATGCTACTGGGTCACATAAAAGGGCATTATTCGAAAAAAAGGAAAAAGCTTGTCGTGCCTGTATAAGATATAGCCATCAAATAGCTTATAGCGAATACTGTATACATCTATGTGATCGCAGCCTTAAGAGAACAAAATTAGGCACAGCTATCTACCCTAGATCAGTTCCCATCTATCTCTTGCAGCTTGTAGACAACCCAGACACAATAATGTGCCATGCAGATAGGATTAACTAAACTCCCGGGGGGGAGGGGTTTCTTACTGACAAATGGTTATATGGGGTTGCTTGCTCAAAGGTTTTGGTGTTCATTCATTTTTGTAATTTTTGGTACATTGATGGGTGGGTTATCGTCACAGACCAAATGCGCCCAATTTGCAAAAAGGACTGTCCCCTTAATGATTGATTCAGCCTAGTCAAATATTTAATCATTTTAAGATGAATAAAGTAAAGGTTTTAAGTTTTTGTATACAATCTCCCCTCCCTCTTTCAATACTAACATCAATCACTACAAAATTCAAGAGAGTAAGGCCCGGTGCAGACTCCACTATCGTATAGAATATTTTGCTTAGACAAAATGACGTAGTGACCGAATAAAAAACACAGTTTTATTCGATGACCTACATCATTGTCGTCAGCAAAGAACATTCTAAGCAAAATATTCTATACGATAGAGGAGTCTGCACCGGGCCTAAGAGAGTAAAAAGGCAGAAGGAAAATTTATTAAATGAAATTATTTGTAAGCAATCTCTGTCATGTACCATTGACAAGTCACTCACACATTGATGGTGACAATAAGTCTCAGTTCAGAGTCAATAAATCATACAGACATTCATAGGTTTAACAGAGTAATAAACGTCTTTGGTATAATTTCATTTAAAGTCGGTAGAAATTTATTTGAGCATTTAATTTGCAGCTGTACATACTGCAGTGTGCAGGGATGGTTATGGCTTTTTTGTAGTTTTGCCTGAATTTGCCTGAAAATTTGAATTTCCCAATACTTTTGTACAGTGAAGATCCAAGCATTTTTGCCTGAATTCAGGCAAAAACCTGAAGATAATCATGCCTGAGTGTGAAATCAAATGAAAAGGACAAAACATAATGTTGAACAGTGGCGGCAGAAGGTTACAATTTAAGTTAGGACGACAGCCAATTGTTTTAAACAAAAATTGTTCTGAACAAAAAATGGCTGGAAGAAAAAATAGGTTACTTTTATACCACACGTGTAGTGCGCGAAATAAAATTATCAAATCGGCTCATTTCAGCTAAAATTGTGTAAGTATCTTGAAATTTGCGCAAGACTTGCCAAATTTTGACTGAAAATTGACATAGTATTCGGAAATTTGTGCGCTGTGATACTAATTTCTTCAGTAGATAAGAAAACTTGCCAAATTGGGAAATTTGCGCGCTGTGGCGCTAAGAAAAGTTGCCAAATTTTGACTGAAAATTGACATTTGCGTGAAGCATGCAAAATGTTTTGCTTTTTTATATTTAAATTATCAAAACAAAGGGAAATTCAATTTCCTTTCCTTTTTTTCTTTTTTCTTCTCTATTTCTTTTCAAGGGGGACCGTCCCCTCCACATGAAATTTAGGAGGGGACATGTCCCCACCTCCCGCTTCATCGCATATGATGTTGAAAATGCATATAGCACTGTTTCTCAATTTCTAGCTATTTCTTTAAATCATATACTTGCACTCATTTCACTATTTTGTATTACTCATTGAAATAGAACTAAAATTATTAAATGGAATGAATGCATTTACTGATGTTGCTTATTTCAAACAGATATGTGGTTAATTTCAAATATTTATAAACTTTATTTTAAGAATAATGGAACATTTTTAAAAACTGTAGTAAAAATTGAAAATAGCAATATTTCATTATCCCTTGCCTTGTACAGTTTATCAATATGACAATGTGATTTATTTTTCATAAATGTAGCTATCTAGCCCATATGAGCCGTAAATGCAAGAAACTTCATTTTGCGCTTCAGATGAAAATACATGTCAATGCCATAACTTGCTGAAATTGATTTCTTGACAGATTCGCAATCTTTGTGCTTATTACAAAATACCAACAAAGTTTCATTTCAAGAAAATGATAGGAAATATGAAATAAATCTGCATATTTTTAAGACAGTCGACAGAAAATATAGGGCTTACTGATCTTTAAACACATTGTACTTTTTACTCCCTGACAAACTTTGATGGGCCATAACTTGACTTCTGGAAATCGATTGAAGTTAATTGAGTTGTCATTTTAATCCTTATAACTTGGTCTTTGCAAATATTTTAAAAGGTGAAAATGACAAGAGGCTGCATTTACTGATGGTTTGGGATGGACGGTCACAATTGTATAACATTTATCTGAAATTACTAATAAAGTAATCAGTCGTGTAGTTTAAAGATGAGAAAATGAGTTACCATTGTAGAAATATGACTGTCATCGTATAAAAATAATAAAATAAAAAATTTAAAAAAATGTATCTCACATTTTCAGTCTACATATACAATAGCGTGACTAAGAGCAATTAATGATAAATATGAATGGACAGCTTTTGTCACATAATAGTTTAAATATAGCAACATTCAAATAGCGGGGATGCCTTTTTGTAGCATGACGCTCAGTTGACCTTGGTTAACGATGACTAAACTAGTAAAACAGAAGTGTTAAACTGAGACATAATTGTGATATATGATAACTGAGATTGACGGTGGCGTAGGATGAGAACGGGGCTAGATGATTAACCAGAATGACAGTGGCGTGCACTGCTTTAAACGAACCGCAAATGTTGGGTTACTTCAGAGCGATGTTTGTTATGCATGGCTGGCTGGATGAAGTGCTTAATCACATCATGAACTAATATAATTATTCAAATTGGGGAACAAATCTGATATAGACATCATCTTTCTTTCAATTCATATTTCACAGCTTTCTGACTTTTGTGTGTTTAGGGTCGGCTCTTAGTTACTTCTTCCCATAGAATATTCTATGCCAATTTTGTACAATAATTATTCGTTATTCAATAAAATCTCACGCATATCTATGTAATACACTCTGAGAAAAAATGGTGCTAAAGGGGTTCTAAACTTGTCCTCTATATGGAACCCTATATGGGTCTATAAGGAACCTAAATGAGTTCTAAAATAGCCGCGTAGCACCTTTTTAGGTTCTGTAATGAACCTTTTTAGGTTCTTCAATTTTTAAGAACCCCTAAATTCTTCTTGGTTCCATATAGAGGACAAAAAGGTTCCAAGTTGAACCTTTTATTCTGAGAGTGTAATGACTATTTCATGATAGAATATTCGACACGGTGGCGAATGATTCTACACGATATCATAAAATCCCTGTTCTAATCCCAAGGTGCATTAGGGTATAAGGGGAAATAATTTAAACACAGATAGTTGTTGCATAGAATATTCTGTCTGCCAAAAACTTTGAACCAACCCTTAGGGTCAAAACATAGTTGGCCTTTGTGTCAAAATTTTCGCTACCAAACATTTGGTCATGATGTCAAAATGACGATTGACTTCAAATAAAATAACTTCAACACCAAGTTGAGACCAAATAAAACTTCAGGCTAAATTGAACATGTGTTGAATTGCCATATACATTGCCTCAAACATTTGTTACCGGATTATACTTTAAATTTGATCGCAAATATTTGGTGATGTCACCACCAAATGTTCGGTAGCGAAAATTTTGTTTGAAGGCCGACTATGTTTTGAACCTTAATTTCATTTCATTTCATTTCACTCTAAAATAGTTTCAAATCTGACATATAAAAACCATGATCAAACTCAAATGATATCCAAAAATCCAATGATATATGAAAAATTGAATAAAATTGAAATAGCCAATACACTCATATGTACAATCGAAATTGTTCTACTTCTGGTTTTTTGATCCTTAGTTTTAATTTCAAAGGTTTATATCAGCTGATGGAAATTTTTACCACTGATCGAGGTTATCATATCTTTTTATACCGAAATGAAAAGAACATTTTCATGATTTTTTTTTAATTGTTTTTGTATAGAAAAAAAAAATAACCACAAAACATATTTCACCTCTTAGATTCACATCATATTTCACAATATACAAGAATCCCCTTGCAAACAATAACAAAATGTGTAGGCCTATATAAAATTGCCCACTCAGTGAAAAAGCAGCTGCACCCATTGTATGAATGACTTCAAAACACATGCTCTCCTACAAAAACCTGATTCTCTAAATCTAACAGGAAAATGTATCTGATAAAAAATGAACAAAGAAAACCGATAGAATTTCCACAAATTTTTGTGAAATGCTGTACTGTATTGCATGTAATTAATAGACCCAGCAAAATATATCAGACAGTATGTGGATACGATCCAATACGATGCGACACTGTTTGGAACCAGAAAGTTGCGTGTATGATTGTGCAAATTTAAAGGGACTGGCCTAGATCTTGTCCGTTTATTTTCTGACTATATATTTTTTTCACATGTATCGATAGTACATGATTATACTAACATATCCTACTAGTAGTTTCCGCTGAATTTGTGTAAGAGAGGAAAAAAATGAAATTATTTACCAGCTATATTTTTTGTCGCCAGCGACAAAAAAAGGTTGAAAAAGTGTTTCTAGTTTCAAATCTTAAAAAATCTTGTTTCTACACCTGTGATGGGTAAACAAAATTATTTTTGATGAAATAGTTTCTCTTTTGATATGTATTAAATTATCTCCAAGAGCTTCAATTGATCTTTTATCTGGTAAATCCATCTGAGGTACAAATTTAAGATTTAGAAAAACACAGGATAGTCACACCACCATCACATATAGATATATTGTAAATCAATTCACAGTCAATTTGAGCCATTTCTGTGAAAATTTGTGTACTTTTTTGGATTTTATTACACTTTTAAGCTTTATTTAGAGCATTTCCATAAGTTTTTAATTCTAAGTGGAATCTAGGCTATGTCCCTTTAAGAAATAAGGATATTTAAAAATAAAAAAAAATGATACTTTCAAATGGTAAATATTGCTATATAAGAATTGGGATGTTCAGTTTATCATTGCGTTAAACATTTATGTAATAGCCAGTTCAAAATTTAACAAATCCTACCCACATCAACATCAGACATATATATTGAGTGATGTTATTGCAGTTCCTCTTCTAATCTTATGCCTTTAAGCTATTATTTGTTTTTGTCAAGGGTATGGCGTGTGCTGAGCTATTTTCCTGAAATATTAATATTACATTCTAAGCTGCTAATAGTAACATATAAGCTGAATCACAAAGAGCCATATGGGCAAAAGAGCGACTTTTTCCTTTGTTATTAAATTCATAAAGTTGTAAATCGAAAGATTCTGTGAGCATTGCTATAGACTGATTGAGGACATGAAATAAGCAAAGAAAAAAAAAAAGATACAGTATCAACAAGACTTTAATAGGATTTTGTCTGGGGCTTACATTGGCACTGTTTTGTTGTTTGATCATTTGTAACACCATTAAAACCTATAACTCTAGGAATTTATATATAAAAACATTTAAAAAGAAAATTTAAAGTTTACACAAGATCTTGCAATATCACCAATTAGATGAGATGAGGTAGTTTGAATGCTTACCCTTTAAACCTAAGCCACCATGTTATGTTAGAGTGCAAGGTACAGTTTATCTGGGGTAGATAACTTGGGAGTACTATCTATCACAGACAATAATAAGCCTGGGCATTTCAACTGAGGTCCTGAGAGTGTCTGCCATTGATTACAATCATAGCGCTGAGAAATCTGTGGGATCAGAAAACGGAGTTAACTTAAATGAACTAAACGAAGTCACTAAATTAAAATAGTTGAAAACAATGAGCAAAGTCATGGCAATCTCTTGTTCTTGAAAAACTTTGAAAGTGGTTAAATTTGAATTTTTCTTTGCCAAAAGTAATAATCACTCTTACAAAATGAGTTTAAATTTTCACAATTTTAACTATTTCACTGTTTAAGTATATGCATTTTGAGAAACAGGTCATACACTCCTGGTCAAAAGTGTTTGCCCACAAAACCTTTAACCAGCCATATCTCGAGAACGTTCATCATTTGTGCTATATTTTTTCGGATTTATATTTTGCATACATGTATCTAAAAAACTCAACAAGAATTGCATTTAACGCATTTGAAAATATGGCGTGCTAAACATATTGTGTACTTTCTTCTGCACATTATAAAAGGAGTTTAAACACATAACTGCACATTTGTTGAAAAAGTTATTACCTGAAAATATTCTTTATGGGTGAAAAGATGGTCTCTTTGAGCTAAGCTTCATTTATCGCCAAACACAAAGAATCCTTTAAATGGAAGTCCATATTTTCTGATTGAAAATCCAAAATTTCACCTCCAAATTCCAAATAGTTTTTAAGATATAGTTTTTAAGAATATAATATTTGCTATTAAACAGTTCAACTTGGAGAAACACATTAACATGACATAAAGGCTCATTCCAGTGGAAACTGAACCTTTTTTTATTTCAAGCAAAAAATCAGCTTTTTTATTTGACCACATAAGCATGTTTTTCAGTCTTACATTTGTCACTTGGTACGTAAGAAGTATTTTCCAATCAGAAATTATAAAGTTTGTCTATCCGTGCATGAATGAGCACATGTTTTGTTTCAAAAATGTCACAAACGTTACCAAAAAGTTACACCAAAATGTCACAAACGTTACCAAACGTTAC
>JXSR01S014424.1:48109-75254 GCA_000969725.1 Ophiothrix spiculata | reverse complement strand
AACATCCAATAACCAAAAGCAAGGTGTCATTTTAAAGCTTAAAATCTCAGCTTTCAGATGAGACCAAGAAATCAATTTTGATTTTGCCGACCTTAAAGTACCTTTCGCTATGATGGGACACATATAAAGATGACAGAATCATTACAGATGCTATTAAGAAGTATCAAGTTATTGAATAAGAAATATTACTTTAAGACAAGTGTTTAGTCTACTATGTGACAAATGTGTAATTAATAGCAATAAATAAATCACCTGAAATTTAACTTCACTTGTTTCATTTTAAGCACTTCATATAATGTATCAGAAAGGAAATAAATCATTTCATTGTTATCCTTCTTTGCATAAAATAAAAAAAAATAAGAATCATATGTTATTTTAAATGCTATGTTTAATAACTTGATACAGAAAAAAAAGGTAAATGCGCACGGTTTTTATAAATGTGCACGGCAGCTTTGAGACAAACAAAATTATGTTGGCCTGTCAACTTTGTAAAATCCTTAAAAGTAATAATAATAATGATAATAAACTGCTTAGTCCAGCCCATTTTCGGTTTTGTTAAAGGGGAATTGGACAAAATTTTAAAATTTTATTTGTGGATGATTTACACTTCATATGTCAGAAAATAAAAATCAATTATTAGATACCTGGGAAATAATGATCAAAACCTTCAGAAAAGTCAAAAATTTTAATTTTACTTTGTTTGTTGGTCTTTGGTATGAGGCTATTCTCTAAACGTATTTATTGATGCTATATATCAAGAAAGAGCCAAAGATTTGTTTGTAAAACAATCCTTTCACATCACAGAGTGCAGAAAAATCAAAAGAAATTTTAGAAGAATTTACATTAGATCTCCTGAAAAGGCCCATTTGAAAAATTTAATTACCTATAGAGGGCAGTATTTATTGTTGTTGACAACGATAATTAGAAATACAAGAATATCTAAATATTTTGATATATAGGGTTTTAAATTTGACAATGAATCTTTGCATGCTGTCGATATTACTGCTAATACCTTCAAATGATGTAAAAAAACACCTCAAAATGCTTGGTGAAAAGTTTGGGGACGATGCTGAACTTGTCCAATGCCCCTTTACAATGTCTTTGTGTCAAAAACAATCCAACAATAGCTACCAATCATTATTAGATTTACGATTATGAATTTTACACCAAAAATCGCGTGTCGGCAAATTATCTTGATCACCGATGACTAATGAATGAGAATAGACCAATTTTTAAAATTAGTATCCTCAGACATGGTTTGCACAATGGCGTCAAATTCAGCAGACATGTAACCATGGCAACCCAAGTAGGCTGTGTGTGTATTATTATGATCTATAATGGTGATCAACTGCTAGACAGTGCACTTGTAGTTTTATTGGATCTACTCTTAATGAAGTATGATTTGAGATCATGTTATTTTCATTCAAATATTCTGAAAATGAAAAAAAAAGTCATTTTGAAGGAGAAGGATTTAAGCTTAGTCATTCATAAGAGTAATCTGATATTAAAATTGAACGTAATTATATGCAAAATAGAAACATTATTGTGATTGTATAGCAGATTGCCCCCAACAAAAATTGATGGGAAAATTGAGAGACAGGGTGAAATGGAAGAGAAAGGAAGAAATAAAGAGAATATAAAGAGAGTGAAAAAAGAAGGGAAAAGGAAAATTGATTTTGAGTAAATGGGTAATGAAGGTATTAAATTCTTTGTTTTTCATTGTTTTTATTTTTTTTTCAAAGTTCAGATAATTGTTGTGTCTCTTAAACTAGATGTCCAATAACTATAGGGTTTTGATCAGAATGAAGCAACTTAAACACAAACACTACAATTTAATAAAAAAATCAAAATTGAAAAATGGCCAACATGTGCCTCATTTGTCTTGATCCGTGTCACATATTTTATCTGCCATCGATTGGACAAACATTACCAATCTGCAAAAAAAATGGCATAAGCTTTAGAGCAGCACGCAACATGTGCATAAACTTTGTCACGGTTACTCATAAACAATTCATTACCATTGTGATGAACTAGATAGAATAGTGCCCAGTTTAGTCATTTTGTGTTCATTTTCCTGGAAATAATGGATGACTCTAGCACCTAAAACTGATGTTTGCTCACACAAATACACTTAGTTATGGTTATGCTTTTCAGTTTGTGCTTTGTTTTCACGGTGTTTTGACGATGCATGGTTATAGTATACAATTTAAATATAACAGACCCTATGGAAAACAAAACTGTATTTAAAAATATATATAAATTAATAGGCCAAAAATGACAAAAAAATCATTTTGGGCCAATTTTGGACCTATTTTTGGCAATATTTCAAAAAATAAGTTAAAAATCAAACATTTGAGAAATGCATTCCTAGACATGTGTTTCTAGAGTCTAAAAAGCATTGAGGTCCAGCTTTTATTTTTTCAAAATTTAGTTAGGTTGTTTATAAATATAGTGGTCCAAGAAAGTTTTTTGGACCTTGGTCCAAAATCATATATTTTGGTCCAAAACTGACCTAACTATCATCTTCTACATGTAAATCCACACCTAGCAATATTATACTTTTATATGGATTTACTTATCGGTTGCTGAGTAACAAAGCATGATATATTTCTGAAAATGAGGGGTTAACTGTGCCCTTAACCTTATAATAGCTCAAAATCTGTAAAAAATAAAAATAAGACAAACTCTGAAAATCAGATATGAGCAAACTGGGAAAAAACATGCAAAATCTGGCTCTTTTTTTGCACCTATTCAAAAATGTGTATTTTATTTTTTTAATACAATTTACAAAATAAAGTACAATTTTTTTAAAAATAATTTTCATGATGTGTTTTCCAGTCAGACAACTGGCTAGTTCAAGGTCAAACAAACGGCATTACTGACCTTTTTCCTGTTAATTCTACTGGTCTTTTTTCAGAAATATAGGGTGACTCATGCAATGCACTTTTTATAATTGTTGTTGAGATAAAAACACATGTGGTGCGGACTTCATTAATAAACATCACCTAGGTAGGGTTTGTATAAAAATGAAAAAGATAAAATCACATAGCATGTATCACTAATACTGTTTTCTGTAAAGTGCAAAAATGGTTACAAGAGTTCAGATCTAATCATGTATAATCATGTGAAATCAAAAATAGAATTTAAGAAAAAAGGTAAAATGTTGCCATATGATGGCTTCTCCGAAAAATGCTGAAATTATGATACAACCTGTTTTACTATTAAAATATAAAAGATGGGGTTCAATGCGAAGAATAGGAGCTTTGGGTATCATTTAGAGCAATACTATGATAAGATTCAAGCACATGGGTGTCTCATTATCTATGGGACTAGGCCTTTGACTTTGGTTTTTGATAGATATTAAAACCCTAAAACAAAGTGGTTATTGCTAACATTCATAATACTTTTTCTGTTGTGGCAATTTGATGAATTAAATTTGGGATCCTGAATTAAATTCAACATGAATAAACATGGAAAAGTACATGTGTGCATTTTGTGCATTTTAATTATGACAAAAACAAGTTCATAGGAAAATATGCATATGGGTGTCTTTAGTTTATAATGATTCTCAATTTTGATGAAGAAAGTTTGAGTCAACACACCAAATGGATCATATACCTTTAAAGCAATACTATAAGATTTTGATCAAAAATAGTTTTTAGTAAAAACAGCATCAAATGGAGGAATGTGACTATCTAAAAATGTTTTCAAGTGTATTTTGTGAAAAAAAAATGTTTTTCCACCACAATGGATAAAAAGCATATGAATACTTTCCTATACTAATACATGTGGAATTAAATTCGGGATCCCGAATTTAATTCAACAAATGGCCATAACAGAAAAAGTAATTCATAAATCAATTCATATCTACCCAAAACAAACCCAATAAGCCCAAAAAATGAAAAGTCATGGGTGACAGGAGGCGCTTCATTTTAAACACTTTATAGTATTGCTTTAATGGTTTATTTCTTTCACTCAGAAATTCAGGTAAATATTGTGATATTTGACTTGAAAATATGTGATTTAAAAGTGATCTAGCAGACTTGGTATAAATTAAACTGGAATTTCATGGCAAAGTCTGCTAATAATTATATCAGTAATCATCTAAATGAATATTTAAGTATCCGAGAATTATGACTAAGAAAAGGGCATAATTATTTATAAACTATATTGAAAAATTCCATAACAATTGCCAAATTAGTCATAGAGTCAAGTTTTTAATATTTAATGACCAATCTAAATACCGGTAAAATTCCTCAAGATGACTGTGGCAAAAACTGGTGGAAAATTATTCTTTAACTTAACCCTAACTGTACAAAATCACAATCCACGTAGGTAGGAAAATGGCCTAAGTCCAAATACGTCATAGACCGGAGTTGGCAATGGTCATGAAATCACTGCCATGGCAGCGCGTGATTGGTGGCTTGACATGGTGATAGTCGGGTTGGGAAGCGAGAGGTCCCGGGTTCGAATCCACGTGGAAACCCGCCATTTTTAACTTGCAGATTTCCGAGGAGATAGTTTTTAAACGGAGAATTGCTCAGTACGGGTTAATAAAAAATAATATGCTTTTCACTTAAATTGGAAATATTTCCTGTTTAAAAACTATTGAATTGTATATAATATTAACCTTTATTTATATCTTTTTTAATTTTGGTTTTGCTTTGTTTTAGAAATACACACATAGGTACCTGCTATAAAATTAAACCTGTTTTTTTACATAACTCCTTTTTCAAAAATAATGTTTATCTATCAAATATATTGTTAACAAAAAGTCAGTGGTAAATTCAATATTTTACTTCACTCCTTTTGGAAAATGAAAAATGGCTTAGATTAAAAGAAAATATTTCAACCTCAGGGAAAAATATATGTTTATCTATTCAATATTCTGTTATTCTGTACACAAAAATTAAAATTAAATTCAATATTTCACTTCTAATCCTTTTGGCAAATGGCTTTGATTTCTTGAATAAATAGTCATGATGAAAAACCTGCAAACCCAATTGCCTCATCGTATTTAAGGGGACTAGCCTAGATTCCACTTAGAATTAACAACGGAAATACTCTTATTTATAACAAAAATATTTTAAGTATGGAAATCAAGGAAAAGTTTAAAAGATCCACAAACTAGCTAAAATTGTAAGAGAGTTAATCTTAAAGCGGCATGTGATAACATTTGAAATTTTATTTTTGGATGATTTACACTTCATATGAAAATAACAGTCAATTACCAGATATTGGGAAAGTTTTGATCAAAACCTCCAGAAAAGTCAAAAATTTGAATTTTATTTTGTTTATTGATTTTGGGTTTGAGGCTATTTTCTTAACATATTTATTTATATATCAAGAAAGAGGTAAAGATTTGTTTGAAATCAAAAGAAATTTGGAGTTTGCATTAGATCTCTTGAAAAGGCCAATTTTAAAAATTCAACTATAGGGGACAGTATTTAAAATAAAAGAAATGATAAATATTTTGATATGTAGGGTTTGAATTTGATAATGAAACACATTGCATGCTGTCAATATTACCGCTAATACTTCAAATGATGCAAAAATCTCAAAATACTTGGGGAAAAGATTGTGGATGATGCAGAACTTGTCCAATGCCCCTGTAAATGTTTAATTCTGCGACAGTGAAGTGACCATGCTCAGTGTTTTCTAAATCATTGTTCCTCAGATGGATTTAACAGTTAATAGATCATTCACATCTACTCAACTAATTTTACATATGTGACCGTCCATCCCAAACCAGCCGTTAATGCAGCCTCTTGTCATTTTCACTTTCTTGAATATTTGCAAAGACCATGTTATAAGGATTAAAAGGACCCCTCAATGAACTTCACTTGATTTCCAGAAGTCAAGTTATGGTCCGTGAAATTTTGTCAAGGAGTAAAAAGTACAACTGAGATAAATACGTTCAAAGATCAGTAAGACCTATATTTTCTGTTGATTGTCTAAAAATATGCAGATTTATTTTGTATTTCCTATCATTTTTTTGAAATGAAACTTTGCTGGTAGTTTGTAGTAAGCGCAAGGATTGCGAATCTGTCAAAAACTCAATTTTGGCAAATTACGACCTTGACATGTATTTTCAGCTGTAGTTTCTTGCATTCGCGACTCATACAGGTTGGACAGCCAAATATCTATTCAAAGAGATACAGTTCTATAGATATAATTTATTTGACATCCCAGGCAATCGCATAAAACCAAGATATTCAGAAGATCAGAAACTTGAAACACTGTTTTTCTGGGTGCCCGAAAATAACAATTAAAATGGATAAATATTTCTTTATATTCCATATTCCCTGAAATCAGGAAAATTACATTACTATAAACATTTTCTATCTGTGAAAAGATATATAAAGTTACACAAGATAACATGAAGTATCAAAGCCAAGCCCTTTAATTCAATTCATATCTGAATTTACATTTCAACAGAAACACACTGCTAATCTTCCCATTTTATATTTGATTTACAAATTGTTGATTTCGGAATGACAAATAAGGATAGAAATATACATATGATATGTAAATGTTGCACTGTGCACTGGTTAAATTCACTGAGTGATCTGAAATACTTTAAATAATAATAATAATTTCTTTTATCTATCTATCTATCTTTTTTTTTTGGTTGGTGGTGGGGTTGGGGAGAGCACCCCGCTTTGAAAATGTTTTGTATCTGTTGGGTTCCTATCACACATCACTGCAAACCAATTGACGAGGTAGACAACTTAACATGCAAATGCAAAAAAAAAGACTCTTATGAAAAAAATAATCCAAAACAAAGACATTATTGCTACGTATAGTGAGGGGTAGATACGCTAAATAAAACCAGCATTCTAATCAAATATAAACATAATTGATTTCAAACTGCTGTTTGAACGGTCAGTGATGCATACAGACCACACATCTTTGGTCATCAATTGATGTTGATGGAAACAACCTTGAGGAAACCCCCTGACTAATCAGAACAGTCATCAATGACTGGAGTGTAATCAGGCAGAACTTACACACACATGGAAATTAATTGAATAATTGATACACGGAGATGTGATGGCAGCAACGCTAATAGAAACATGTGCCGGACTTGATGTCACTGGCAGTCTACAACACGAAAATCACGACAGAAAAATTCAACTCATCTCCTATTTATAATAAGAACATTAAAAAAAAAACAGATATAAGGTATGTTATATGTTATGGCTCACCCCGAAAGGGGGGACTTTGAAGATGATGTCAATTTTGATTTTATTATTTCATCTGTTACAGCATTTTCTAAGGTTTAAAATGACACCTTACTAGTGAAATTGATCAAGGCAATCAAATTTTACAACAGAAAATCTGCTGGAAATTCTTATTATTTTCTTTATTTTTCTATTTTCATCAGTTCCTCAAAAATTAAAGTCCCTCTTTTTGAGGGACGTCATCACATATATATGGTCACTCACAAAAAAGCATAAATACGGCCTTACCGTGACTGAGCAATTCAATTAAACAATAATTCCCACAATATGTCACACAGAGTTTTTATGCCGAAGTGATAATTATGATAGATAGATGGTATCAGACAAAGACATGCATGCAACCAGTTAAGCATGGAAAGTAGCATCAAGTTCAACTTAGTGATAAATCACAGATTATAAATAGATGTTGTTTTTATTGATGTATTTATATATAGCTATAAACAAAGGAGTGTGTATAGGAGATGAATAATTAACAGTAACTGCTTTTGTTCTAAAATAGGATTTGTTGTAAGTTTAGTTTGTATTCCTGGATGATATAGCAAATGACACAAAAAGGTTTTTTCTATTGCTATGATCAGAAAACAAGTCAGGCCAGGGGCGTCGGAAGGAAAAAAGTGGTGTAGCCACTGATAAAAGGGGTGCAACCTGTGGCCTGTTTAGTTATCAAAAATAAGAAAATAACTAGACCCAGAAGACAACATCTAAAAACAAATTTGTACAGTGCTATGTTGTTTTTATTTATTTTTATATTAATAAATCACATCAAAATCAATATTTTTTTCCCCTTTTCTGGCTGAAAAGTGGTACGGCAAAAGCCCACAAGACCTACACGGTTCCGAAGCCCCGGAAACAAGTATGATGATGATTTTTTGTTGACGGAAGATAGTGGAAGTGGATATTTTCACAAAATATGTCTTTGCAGTACTAAATGTGTTTACTGCCTATGGTGTGTACACCAGTACTAGTTACTATAGTACTGTATTTACTAAAGATACAATTTAAATATAGTACTGTATTGTTCTACATTATTTGCCCTTTCTTTTTTCACATTTAAAAAGTCTGTTTGATTAAAAAAAAAAAAACTTCCTAAAGTTATCTTTAACAAGAATGCCACTAATATTTTACACTAATGGTAGAATTGACTGGAATAACTCGAAGAGAATAAAGCCGTGTTTTCACGAAGGTTTTAGCTTGGTTTAGAAGACTCACAGCTAAAGTTAAACCAACCGCTAAGCCAGAGTGTCTGTCCTCACTGTGAATTTAGACTCTAGTCTAGCGAGAGAGGTCAAAGAACTTTCGCTAACCTTAAGTCTAAATCTTACCGGAAGTGTCTCGCGGCCCGTAAAATGATTGACAAAGCGCACCCATATGAAATCAGAAAATGTAAATATAAAGATGGCGAGGCTTCGCACAAGAAGACCAATCTGTGCAGAATTTTGTAATTATTATTGCCGTAAAGATCATGTTAGACAGTTCAAGTCAGATACGTGAACTTTCTAGTTTTCCACTAATTTTTCACTTGAGAAACAGACGGCATAGAAAGGAACAGCCCTGGAGGAAATCGAATACAATTCTAGTACGAGATTCATATTTACTATTTAGAACATCATTGTAGTACATTGTTTAAGTACAATTCAAGTACAAAAAATTGTACTAGAATGTACTAAAAGTGTACTCGACTGATGTTCCAAATGTGCACATTTCAATCTTGTACTAGAATTGTAGGGCCTACTCGATTTCTACCAGGGAGAATTGCTCGTTTCATATCTTATACATGTATTCGCTACAGAAATACAGTGCAAAACTATTTGATATGGCTGACGTGTGCAGTTGCCGATATCGCCGAAGGTCACAACCCTCGGTTAAGATAAAAGATCGCATCTTCACGGCGTTTTGACTCTCGGTTAAGACTCTCGGCTAAGCAAGATCGGGTTAGCCGAAAGATAACCGCTAGAAAGTCTTACGGTTAAAATTCACTATTTAGACTAGAGGCTACAGAAATGAGTTGCATTCTGACGGCGCTTAGCCGAGAGTTTAGACTAGAGGCTAGCGAATTTGGCGTTAACCGAGAGTCAGTGGGAACGCGCCTTAACTGAACTAAACATACATTTATAAATCTAAAACAGTAATTACATTACTTTTTAAGTCTAACAGAAAGACTTAAATGATAAGAAATATGTCACTTTATTGTTTGCTTTATTTCGATAAAGTTGTAAATCAATCCATTTCCAAGGCCCATTTGTATCTATTGGTCTAGATAAGTATGAGAGAAATAACATGAAACATACATAAAATTCATTGTTTACACCACTTAAGTGGGACAATGCTTGAGGAAATAGATTATGCTCTAATCTATCCTAAATATCACATTATTTGAGTTCATATCGGAAGCAATAAATCAGTTTAACACATAACCTCAAAAATACAACATATTTGTGAGGTACAACAGCACACATAACAACATCTATTATAATCCAAAATAATATTAATAACAATATCTATAATTTCCTCATTCTCCCATGTGACATAATACCTTTATAAGCCAGAAGTATTGCCAATCATCAGCATAGGCAGTGGAAGCAGGGGGGAGACGAGGGGGAGGGATGTCCCCTCCTAAATTTCACGTGGAGGGGATAGTCCGCCTGAAAAAAATAAGGAAGAAAGAAAGAAAAGGAAAGGAAATTGAACTTCCATTTTTTGATAACTAAAATGTGAAAAAGCACAAAAAAAATTGAGGGCTTCGTGCTAAATTTCAGACATTGTGTTAATTTTCCAGTCAAAATCTGCAAAATTTTGCACACATTTCAAGATTTTAAGCAGTTTTTAGCTGAAATTGGCCAATTTAACATTTCTTTTACGTGCGCAAATAAAAAATAAAAATGAGCCGCCCCCTCTAAAATTTCAACCTTCTGCCACAACCGATCATCAGAGCATAGCAGCCTGAAGAAAGCTCTTGATAAACTTGATAAGAATATATATATATATATTGAGCAAGATAGACGAATATGTAGACAAAGAGAAAAATATTTTAGAGACAAAGATCACAGATTTGATGCAAGTCTAAGCAGTTATCACCCGCACATTCCATAGCATCATTCTAATCACGAATCCTGTCCCAAAATCTCAGCAAGTGCCTCCTTCAGGCCAATCAAAGCACCTGGAGGTTATCATAGAAACAAGAATCCTCACACAAAGTAGGTCGGCAAAACCCATTGGATATTTTGTCTTCAAGCTCCAACATTTTTGTATTCTCTCACATCTTACTGTTCTTTACCGATTCATTGGAATCTTGAGAATAATCGGTATTTGTACACTAGCAAGGTTTGCTATGATTAGCACAATTACACAGCATCATAGAGCTTCCTCATAGCCTCCAGGTGATCAATTCCTCAAGGACTGGACCAAATTTCTTTCATGCCCCCACCCTATATCTGGTCTTAGTAAAGTCCCATTCCTTTCCTTGATACACATCTTTACCGCATCCTAAATATCAATATTAAGACATTAACTTGCCTTGGATAAGGCACTGGTACTATAAATGATAATGCGCTGTAGTATAAAGAACTGGGGCATCTCCTATGAGTCTGGTATCCAATTTAAAAATGAAACAAGGTGTTTGCAATAATGTATTGGAATGTCTGGCATATATTACACCTTGTGCTTTTGTTGAATCATTGGCTGACACATGGTTCAGCTGCCTAAAACTAGCTCTGAATTGCCTCGAATAAGATAATCGTACTAAAGATAAATATTATGTGCATTTTTCTCTTTATAATCCATGATCAAAACTGAATTTAAAAAACATCTTGGAGCCATGTTGGAGATAAGCTTCCTTTAGCTTACTTGGTACCAAGTACCAAATTGGGTTTCCTTGGCAAAAGCCTAAACAAGGTGATTTTTTTTAAATGATTATATATCAGATGTTCTAATACAGAAGTTATGATGATCAACAAAATAGATAGATTTCATTAGTGCAAACACAGCTCAGTGCTGTTTGGATAAGACAAGTGTTATTTCCGGAGGATCATCTCTGGGATATCATATCATCAAGGAATGTAGTTTCTAAAAACAGTAAGGGAGAGATATGCCATAAAAAATTAGCCTGTTTTTATACTTTTCAAAGAACATGAGAAGGTTTATAGTATATTTTTAGTAGCGGATGTAATGTATTGTTAAAAAACAATAGTGATATATAACTTTAAACTGTGATAATTTATTGCAAACATTGACACTGATATACTGTCTGTGGCTTAACAGTTGGAAAGAAGGGGCAGCCAAGATAGACTGTTCCATGTTTCATGTTCGTTAAAAGATGTAACATAGGAATAGTCTCCATATCATTTTCAATCTAAAATATTGAAACAGTCAAGTTGTTCTTAACTAAAACCTGTTTTTTATCGTCAACAGCAGCTCCTCTCCCAAATCCACTTTTGTGAATGCAGTACCATAATCAGCACACATTTAAATCATTCTAGTCAGGATAACTTACCAAAGTTTAGCACAAGTTTCTGCGAGACACTAGGCAGGTAGTTTTCTGATACTTAGGGAATTTCTAGCTCACTCCTATGAAGCTTTGTCCTCATAAGTTAGGTAAACTTAGACAAATTGACTTTATAGTTTAATTCTTTATCTCATCATCATTTAATTTAACAGATCTTTATGAAGAATATTTTATATGATTCTTGTTTCTCAGAGTGCAGAGGATGTGATAACTAGCACTAGCCTGGTCCTGGTCATGCTATTAGAATTCATACTGGTGAACCATGCGTGATAAACCATCACAACCAGCCTGTCACCACTAGTGCTGAGCGATACAGTAAATAGGTCAATTTTTCGATGTTTGTAGATGTAAGTTAACGAAATGTTATAGTTTGCGACTCAAAATGTTGGCTTATGTAATTTAAAATTTTGAATTTTTTTCAAAATGGTACAAATGAAGCTTCATACAGTCAACTTATGGCCCCAGTAGGACACAGTTTTGTTCTACATTGTAAGTATGTACCTCACTGATTATTATGACTTTAAATGTTGATTATGACTTGAAAAGTCATGATATATCAACATAGCAAACTAAAAAATTACTACATTTCGCCAATGATACCTAAATACTGATAACATGACTAATAGGTATTTTAAAGATGAGCCATTTCCAAAACAATACAGGTGTTAAATTATGTAATCCAATCTTCTCTGATCATCGCAATGACAAGATAACACATCAATCTTTCTAATAGCATAGATATTGCATACTTATGAATCATCTTTATCTGTAAACTACACTATCAAAATGTTCAAACTATCTCCAAAGTAGCTGTGATTAAAAATTCATTCCATATTCCATCACTGTAATGGAAGACTTATTTTACCAAATGGCATTGAATTTCTATTGCAAGTGTACAAGAGCTGGGTACTCCAGAAAGTGAGAGGGCAAGTTGGTAGTGTAGAAAGAAGTCATGTGAGGTTCATTTTCAGAACAAAATATTGCAAAAATCACAAGACTCATGGTGGTAGGGGGTAGTCTTTGAATATGGTAAAGATGCATTGTTTCAACAATTTATGAAAAAGTGTTTAAATGTAAAGTATATTTAATTTAGATATGACGCTATTTAAAAGTAGCAACATTTGTAAAATATCCATAGTATAAACTGCAATATACAAATTGTGATGCAAATTTTACACACAATTCTAAAGGGTAGGCATTTGTCATTGATAAAAAAATAGAGAAATTAAATTTTGCATGTTGATATTTTACTGCTTAGAATAATAATTATGAAATTGTTCAAATTACTATCCTTTACTTTGATAAACATATTAATTCAATCAGATCTCTCATCCAAAAATGTGACTTATTTGATATTTCATCTGGAATCTATCCCATTTGGATGAAATATCTTATCATGTGATCCATCACATGACTTTTCTCTCATAATAATGATAATAATATTAATAATAATAATGCACTTATAATGCGCCATTTATCTAGACAATAAGACTATTCCGAGGCGCGAACATAAACACATAAATTGACAATATATACACTACATGAATAACATAATTATAAAGACATTTTATAGAGTTATTTTAAGCATTATCATATGCAAGTTTAAACAAATGAGTTTTTGAGGTCTTTTTGAAAGTGTCCAAAGAATTACAAAAATGAAGATTAGCAGGAAGTGAGTTCCAGAGCCTAAGAGCACAAACATAAAAGGCACGATCACCATATGAGGAAGTCCGTGGAATAGTGAGGAAATGTTTACTGAAGATCGAAGTTGACGAGACGGAGAGTGAAGATTCATCTTGATTAGGTTGAGATTCTATGCGGCAGGCATTCTGACATTAAAGACTTGTTTTTATTTTCAAATCTACACTAAGAATAAAAATTTAAAAAGGGTACGTCACACAAACTTAGTTCATTCCCGAGAGTTCATTCCACTTCATAACTTCACTAAAAATCATGTCACATAAAGAATATAAACCTGTTCAAACAAATCCAAACCTATTTCTTGCCTGATATTGATTTCACATGATCCACTAAATTCATCTTCTACTCACATCTTCACCTAGTTCCAATGATACCAAGAGATGATGATTGCTTGGCGCCAAGGAGCAAGTTTTTTGACATCTAATACAAGAATTTCAATAGATGTACCAATCAAGACTTCGGCAAGGGAGATAAAACATAATTGAACATTGTGACACTGAATCGTATGAAATTGCAAACAAAGAGCACATTTGCAGTTGAACATTTCCAAAGGAGGTTACGAGCGAACGCTCAAGCATTCCAATTCGTATTTGGTGTATATTAATTCAGTATGGACTATGTACCTATATGGAAATTCAGGTCTGAAAGGGTTAATGTGATCCTCAATCCGTATGTGACTATATTTAATGAAGAATATTTTTACAAAAAAGAGAGGTATGTACAACATACAAGTCAAAAATGAACAACTTTAGATCTGCATTAAGAGCATTTCTAATCGTTTTGGAACATGGGTTACGAAAAATACACGAGCAATATTTTTGAAATCAAAATCTCATTTTTTTTTAAATGAGGCAATTCGGTGAACCCACTACCAAGAAAAACAATGGTTAAAAACATGTGTCTCAAATGTTTAGTATGCTTATCTTATTCAAGACAATTCTGCACTTATTTTATTGCAACTCATCCCTTGCGTTAGTCAATTATTCAGCAAAAACACCTTGGTGCAACACATGCCAGACATTCCGATACATTATTTCAAACATCTTGTTTCCTTTTTTATGATTGGATCTTAGACTGAAAAGTGAAATGCCCACTTCTTTACATCACAGTGTATTATCATTTATAGTATCATTGCCTTACCCAAGGCAAGTTAGGTTCTTAATATTGATGGTTAGGAAGCTGTGTGTCAGGGAAAGGAATGGGACTTTATTAAGACCAGATATAGGGTGGGGGCATGAGAGAAATTTGGTCCAGTCCTTGTGGAGTTGATCACCTGGAGGCTATGAGAAAGCTCTGTGGATGCTGTGTAATTGTGCTAATCATAGCAAACCTTGCTAGTGAACAAATACCGATTACTCTCAAGATTCCAATGAACGAAGATGTGAGAAAAGACACAAATGTTGGAGCTTCAAGACAAAATATCCAATGGGTTTTGCTGACCTACTTTGTGTGAGGATTCTTGTTTCTATGGTTTCCTCCAGGTGCTTTGATAGGCCTGAAGGAGGCACTTGCTGAGATTTTGGGTAAAGGATTTGTGATTAGAATGATGCTATGGAATGTGCAGGTGATAACTGCTGGAATGATGATTGGGGTCTACGATGATTTCTTAGATTTGTCAAGAGAATCATTATCCAGGAGTAATGGGTACTCAAATATTTGCTTATCAAGTAAACACAGTGATACAGAAGGTATCAAATTTGACAAATGTATTCAGGGATGTGATACAATTAACACAATGTTCGACAGTTTGAGAAATGTGTAAGGAATCCTAAAAACATGAGTGTGTTAAAACCCAAAAGATGTAAAGTGTAGAAGTGTTCTTGCCACAGTGTATTTGTTGTACATCATTCAGAGTAGCTGTCGTTGCGGCACATGACATTGTGGCACACGACCAAACATTTGCAATTTTGAGTTGTCGTACTGTAGCACGAAACATTTGCATATTGCTGCAATGGTCTGTTGCAAGAAAAGTTTTTATTCCAATTTATTCCAACTCAAAATATTGTGTCGTTGCGACCATCACGACAGGGTAATTGATATATCGGCTTATCGTATGGCAAGGAGATACGACAAGGTCGAGTTTGCGCACTTAAAATTTTTGACGTCATGCTGGTCGTATGACCACATGACAGGCAAGTCTGAAACCAGCTTGATTATGCCTCAAGAATATTTCAGAATTAAGCCGGAAAGCTAGTCCTAATCAGGTTGCCTAAATCTAGACTTGTTACACTGTCAGTTTCATAGCACCCTGAAACAAGCATACAAACTCTAACTAATAACAGCGTTATGAAAGACTCTTTAATCTATAGTACCTTTCTTTACACTTACAAGAATATCAACAAAATAGATATAGATTTCGGTCTAGTGCAAACACAGCTCAGTGCTGTTTTGATAAGACAAGTGTTGTTTCCGGAGGATCATCTCTGGGATATCATATCATCAAGGAATGTAGTTTTTAAAAACAGTAAGGGAGAGATATGCCATACAAAATTGGCCTGTTTTTAATCTTTTTACAGAACCTGAGAAGGTTGATAAATTTAGAATGTTTTTAGTTGCAGATGTTATGTATTGTTACAAAATACAAAGGTGATACATATGTGTATAACTGCCAGACTTTTTGGCAAACACTGACACTGATAGTATACAAAAAAAAAGGGATTACAAACTCACAGACGACTCATACAAATCTAATTTTCAATTTCTAAACAAATTGTAGCGTGTACATGGTCTGTAAAACATGCTAGTAGGACACCGCAGTAGATTTTTTCTCAAAGAAGGAGAGGTTTTTTTCCAAAGCGGGAGATTGTGGTAGGTTTTTTTCAAAGCGGGATAAATGGCTACCTGATCAGGAGGTTGGGAGGACTATCTAAAAGCGGGAGACTCCCATCATAGGGATATTTGACAGGTATGGACCTCACTGATTAAGCCGACTTACCCCGTTGATTCAAAATGATTTAAAAAGTCATAATATTGATATTAACATAGCAAAAATAAAAAAAATATTCCATTTTGTTTAATACCTAAATACAGATAACATGACTAATAGGTATTTTGAAGACAAGCCATTTCTAAAACAATACAGGTGTTAAATTATGTAATCCAATCTTCTCTGATCATCGCAATGACAAGATAACACATCAATCTTTCTAATAGCATAGATATTGCATACTTATGAATCATCTTTATCTGTAAACTACACTATCAAAGTATTCAAACTATCTCCAAAGTAGCTATGATTAAAAATTCATTCCATATTCCATCACTGTAATGGAAGACTTATTTTACCAAATGGCATTGAATTTCTATTGCAAGTGTACAAGAGCTGGGTACTCCAGAAAGTGGGAGGGCAAGTTGGTAGTGTAGAAAGAAGTCATGTGAGGTTAATTTTCAGAACAAAATATAGCAAAAAAATTTTTTCCCTTTCAAATCTACACTAAAAATAAAAATTTAAAAAGGGTACATCACACAACCCTAGTTCATTCCCGAGAGTTCATTCCACTTCATAACTTCACTAAAAATCATGTCACATAAAGAATATAAACCTGTTCAAACAAATCCAAACCTAGTTCTTGCCTGATATTGATTTCACATGATCCAATAAATTCATCTTATACTCACATGTTCACCTAGTTCCAATGATACCCAGAGAAGATGATTGCTTGGCGCCAAGGAGCAAGTTTTTTTGACATCTAATACAAGATGTACCAATCAAGACTGTCAGAAACGGAGATAAAACATAATTGAACATTGTGACACTGAATCGTATGAAATTGCAAACAAAGAGCACATTTGCAGTTGAACATTTCCAAAACCGAGATCCTACCAGTTGGCCATAAATGCACTACAGTCCCCACAGTCCCAATGGGAGATGAAGGAAACATCAAAGTCGTGGAACATTTCAAATACCTTGGTGCTTTCTGTAGTGCAAATGGAACAAACATAAAAGAGCTGAACCATAGACTGGGCAAAGCAGCGGGTGCTTTCCGTGAGTTAGACAAGGTGTGGAAAGACAGATACATCAACTTGGACACCAAGATGAAATTCTACCATGCCTGTGTCCTATCCACCCTACTGTACGCTGTTGAATGCTGGAGCCTGACAGAGAGGGATGAAGCTCGACTTGATGCATTTGATATGCGATGCCAAAGGAAGATCCTACGGATTATATGGTCTCAGCACAAAACAAATGAGTATATAAGATCGCTCACCAAACAACCAAAACTGACAGATATAATAAGAACCCGCAGACTGAAATGGTTTGGGCATCTGCAACGTATGGACCCTACGAGGATTCCAAAAACCTTGTATCAATGGAAACCAACGCATGGGCACCGTAGACGGGGACGTCCCAGAACAACATGGAAAGATGTGATACAGAGGGACCTTGCCTTCCTTGGACTGAGTTGGTCTGTTGAAGAAGCAGAGGTGGCGGCCCAAGATCGTACTATGTGGAAACTTCTCTCCGGTCAGGCAGCAGGTGCAGTGATGTACGACGCTGACCGGTAGGTAGGTAGGTATTTCCAAAGGAGCTTACGAGAGAACGTTCAGGCATTCCAATTCGTATTGAGTGTATATTAATTCAGTGTGGACTATGTACCTATATGGAAATTCAGGACTGAAATGGTTAATGTGTACCTCAATTCAGATATGATTATATTTAATGAAAAAAAAACCCAGGTATGTACAACATACAAGTCAAAAATGTGTTACTTTATATCTGCATTAAGAGCATTTCTTATCATTTTGGAACATGTACCAGGTGTCCCAAAAAATGGTTACATGTAGAAAAATGACCGTGTGCTAAACCTAAAACAGTTAGAGAAAAAAAACTTTGCACACATTATATTATATCCCTTTACTAAATACTCGTAAAATTGTGATATCACAGCATTATTGGTTTTTGAGTTATTACCAAAAATAGATACCTATGTCAGAAACGCATTTGTTCAAAATTCAACAATATCAGAAGCATGTTCGTTTGATGTAATTTTAACCCTCGTTCAACCCCATGTAAACTTGAAATTGACTTGTCAAAAGTTAGGTTGTTGCATACCATAGTATAAGGTAGAGTTTCCTCTTCCCATTGGTACCAAAATCATGAAAATTTGACTAGTTGTTATGTAATTATGACGTCATAAATTACTACAGTTCTGAAAATTATGACAAAATCTGATTTAGGGCAAAATTGGCAACCAATTCAAAATGTTGCTATTTCTGTTATTTCTAAATGTGGATCAGACTTTTGCTATACAGATAATTATAATTAAAAACATGTCCTGTAAGTTTAAGATTTTGTTTTTCAAAATTTACACAAGTTTACAGTTTAAACTAAACAGTTAAATAATTAATGTTACCCATGGAAATTTGATTGTGCTTTATCATGTTTATGCGTATTCGTCAACTTTCGCGCCAAAACTGGATTGATAGGTTCAATATAAACAACAAATTCTTGAATGCATGGAATGCAGGTAATTTGCATAATAGATATACTAAAAGAGAGTTCAATTATTATTCAATTAAAATTGTATCAAATTTGGTTTAATATAAAGTCTGATCATGATCATTTATAAAACAAATGCACATTAAAATACCACAAAACGTGTATGCTTATTATTTTGTTGAATTTTGAACAAATGCGTTTCTGACATAGGTATCTATCTTTGTTGATAACTCAAAAACTAACACTGCTGTGATATCAAAGGGATGTAAAATAATATGTGTCAAGTTTCGTTTTTCTAACTACTGTAGTCTTAGCACAAGGTCATTTTTCTACATGTAACCATTTTTTGGGACACCTGGTATTATGAGAAATACATGAGTAATATCTTTGAAATTAAAATCTGAAAAAAATGAGGCAATTCAGTGAACCCACTGACAAGAAAAACAATGGTTCAAATATATGTCTCAAATGTTTAGTATGCTTATCTTATTTGAGGCAATTCTGCACTTATTGCAACTGATCCCTTGAGATAGTCAATTATTCAGCAAAACACATTGGTGCAACATATGCCAGATATTCCGATACATTATTTCAAACATCTTGTTTCCATTTTTATGATTGGATCTTAGACTCAAAAGTGAAATGCCCCAGTTCTTTACATTACAGTGTATTATCATTTATAGTACCATTGGCTTAATCAAGGCAAGTTAGATTCTTAATATTGATGGTTAGGATGCGGCAACGAAAAAGCTGTAAGTCAAGGAAAGGAATGGGACTTTATTAAGTTTGGTCCAGTCCTTGAGGAGTTGATCACCTGGAGGCTATGAGAAAGCTCTGTGGATGCTGATGTGTAATTGTGCTAATCATAGCAAACCTTGCTTGTGTACAAATACCGATTATTCTCAAGATTCCAATGGATCGGTAAAGAACAGTGAGATGTGAGAAAAGACAAAAATGTTGGAGCTTGAAGACAAAATATCCAATGGGTTAGCCGACCTACTTTGTGTGAGGATTCTTGTTTCTATGGTTTCCTCTTGGTGCTTTGATAGGCCTGAAGGAGGCACTTGCTGAGATTTTTGGTGAAGGGATTCGTGATTAGAATGATGTTATGGAATGTACCGGTGATAACTGCTGGAATGATGATTGGGTCTAGGATAATTTCTTGGATTTGTCAAGAGAATCATTATCTTGGAGTAACGGGTACTCAAATATTGTCTACTATGTAAGCACTATCATACAAAAAGGCGTCCATTTTGGCCCTGGATACGCACTTGTTTAACCAACAGTGCTTTATAAACTTCCTGCATCTATAGTAACTTTCTCTACAGAGGTATCTATATCCATAGTGCAAACACAGCTCTGTTCTGTTTTGATAAGACAAGTGTTGTTTCCAGGGGATCATCTCTAAGATATCATGCCGGTAAGGAATGTAGTTTCTAAAAACAGTAAGGGAGAGATATGCCATACACAATTGGCCTGTTTTTAATCTTTTTACAGAACCTGAGAAGGTTTATAAATTTAGTATGTTTTTAGTTGCAGATGTTATGTATTGTTACAAAATACAAAGGTGATACTTGTGTGTATAACTGCCAGACTTTTTGGCAAACACTGACACTGATAGTATACTGTGTGTTTCTTAACAGACAGGCAAAAAAAAAAGAAAAGAGAATTACAAACGCACAGACGACTCATACAAATCTAATTTTCAATTTCTAAACAAATTGTAGTGTGTACACGGTCTGTAATACATGCTACTAGGACATCGAAGTAGATTTTTTTCTTAAGGCGGGAGAGGTTTTTCTACAAAGCAGGAAATTGTGGTAGATTTTTTTTCAAAGCGGGAGAAATGGCTACCCGATCAGGAGGTTGGGAGGACTATCTAAAAGCGGGGAGACTCCCGTCTACATCTAGGGATACTTGACAGGTATGGACCTCACTGATTAAGTTGACTTAGCACAGTGAACAAAATGATTAAAAAAGTCATAATATTGATATTAACAAAGCAAAAATAAAAAATATATATTCCATTTTGTTTAATACCTAAATACAGATAACATGACTAATAGGTATTTTGAAGATGAGCCATTTGTAAAACAGAAAAGGTGTTAAATTATGTAATACAATCTTCTCTGATCATCGCAATGACAAGATAACACATCAATCTTTCTAATAGCATAGATATCGCATACTTATTAATCATCTTTATCTGTAAACTACACTATCAAAATGTTCAAACTATCTCCAAAGTAGCTGTGATTAAAAATTCATTCCATATTCCATCACTGTAATGGAAGACTTATATTACCGAATGGCATTGAATTTCTATCAAAAGTGTACAAGAGCTGGGTGCTCCAGAAAGTGGGAGGCCAAGTCGGTAATGTAGAAAGAAGTCATGTGAGGTTCATTTTCAGAACAAAATATTGCAAAAATCACAAGACTCATGGTGGGAGGGGTAGTTTGAATATGGAAAAGATGCATTGAACAAATTTCAACAATTTTTTTTTTTAAATGTTTTAAAAACATTTAAAAATGCAAAGTTTGTAAAACATTCATTTTTATTAATTGCACAATACAAATTGTGAAGCAAATTTTACTGACAATTCTAAAATGTATCATTTGTCATTGATAAAAAAAATAGAGAAATTAACAAAAACAATTGTTTATATGGTTAAAAAAGTGGTTTTGATTTCATTTTTGCAGCTTGTGAAAAATCAGTAAATGCTGTCTGCAATTATACCTTCTTAGAATTAATTAATCCTTCATTTTTTTCCTGCTGTTCATGATTTTTTCTGGGAACGTCGTTCCCATGCTCCTGTGGATTTCGTAGCCCTGGCAGCAGGCATTCTGACATTAAAGACTTTCAAATATACACTAAAACTAATAATTTAAAAAAGGGTAAGGAACATAACCATAGTTTATTCTCATTGCCTAGTTCATTCCACTTCATAACTTCACTTAAAATCATATCACATAAAGAATTATTATAAACCTGTTCAAACCAATTAAAACCCAGTTATTGCCTGATATTGATTTCATATGATACAATGATTTTATCTCATACTAACCAATATGTTAACATGTTCACCTAGTTCCAGTGATACCCAGAGATGATGATTGCTTGGCGACAAGGAGCAAGTTTTTTGACATCTAATACAAGAATTTCAATAGATGTTCCAATCAAGACTGTCAGTGATGGAGATAAAACATAATTGAACATTGTGACACTGAATCGTATGAAATAGCAAACAAAGAGCACATTTGTAGCTCATTAATGTGTCCCTCAATTCAAATGTGAATATATTTAATGAAAATCTTTACAAAAAAAGAGGTATGCACAACATACAAGTCAAAAGTGCACAACTTGTGATCTGCAGCATTTCTAATCACTTTAGAACATGGATTACGAAAAATACATGAGCAATATATTTGAAATCAAAATCTCAAAAACAAATTACAAAATGATGTAATTTGGTGAACCCACTAGCAAAAAAATCAACAGTTGAAAATATGTGTCTCAAATGTTTAGTATGCTTATCTTATTTGAGGCAATTCTGTGCTAGTTTTAGGCAACTGAACCATGTGTCAGCTAATGATTCAACAAAAGCACAAGCCTATACATTATCCCAAACACCTTGTTTTATTTTTAAATTGGATACCAGACTCAAAGGAGATGCCCCACTTCTTTATACTACAGTACTCTTGCCTTTCTCAAGGTAGATTTTAATATTGATGATTAAGATGCCGCAACTGGAAAAAATGTGTATTGAGGAGAGCAATGGGACTTTAATAAAACCAGATATTGGGTGGGGGCATGAGAGAAATTTGGTCCAGTCCTTGTGGAGTGGATCACCTTGAGGCTATGAGAAAGCTCTGTGGATGCTGTGTAATTGTGCTAATCATAGTAAACCTTGCTTGTGTACAAATACCGATTATTCTCAAGATTCCAATGAATCGGAAAGGAACAGTAAGATGTGAGAGAAGACAGAACTGTTGGAGCTTGAAGACATCAAATGGGTTTTGCCGACCTACTTTGTGTGAGGATTCTTGTTTCTATGGTAACCTCCAGGTGCTTTGATAGGCCTGAAGGAGGCACTTGCTGAGATTTTTGGTAAAGGATTCGTGATTAGAATGATGCTATGGAATGTGCTGGTGATAACTGCTGGAATGATGATTGGGGTCTAGGATTTGTCAAGAGAATCATTATCTTGGAGTAACGGGCACTCAAATATTTGCCTATCAAGTAAAAATTGTGACACCAGAAGGTATCAAAGTTGACAAATGTATTCTGGGATGTGATACAAGTAATACAATGTTTGAAAGTTTGAAAAATGTGAAGGGAATCCTAAAAACATGAAAACTAAAAAAAAACACCAAAACATTTAAAGTATAGAAGTGTTCTTTCAAAATAGATATAAATTTCAGTCTAGTGCAAACACTGCTCTGCTCTGATAAGACAAGTGTTGTTTCTGGAGGATCATCTCTGGGATATCATATCATCAAGGAATGTAGTTTCTAAAAACAGTAAGGGAGTGATATGCCATACAAAATTGGCCTGTTTTTAATCTTTTTACAGAACCTGAGAAGGTTTATAAATTTAGTATGTTTTTAGTTGCGGGTGCTATGTATTGTTACAAAATACAAAGGTGATACATATGTGTATAAACTGAATTTTTGGCAAACACTGACACTGATAGTATACTATGCGTGTCTTAACAGACAAGCAAAAAAAAAAAGGATTACAAACGCACAGACGACTCATACAAATCTAATTTTCAATTTCTAAACAAATTGTAGTGTGTACACGGTCTGTAATACACGCTTTTAGGACACCGCAGTAGATTTTTTCCCAAAGCGGGAGACTGTGGTAGATTTTTTTTTCCAAGCAGGAGAAATGGCTACCCGATCAGGAGGTTGGGAGGACTATCTAAGAGTGGGAGACTCCCGTCTTCATCTAGGGATACTTGACAGGTATGGACCTCACTGATTAAGCCGACTTACCACGTTGATCAAAATGATTTTAAAAGTCATAATATTGATATTAACATAGCAAAAATATAAAAGAAATATTCCATTTTGCCAAATACCTAAATACAGATAACATGACTAATAGGTATTTTGAAGATGAGCCATTCTAAAACAGAAAAGGTGTTAAATTATGTAATCCAATCTTCTTTGATCATCGCAATGACAAGATAACACATCAATCTTTATAATAGCATAGATATTGCATACTTATGAATCATCTTTATCTGTAAACTACACTATCAAAATGTTCAAACTATCTCCAAAGTAGCTGTGATTAAAAATTCATTCCATATTCCATCACTGTAATGGAAGACTTATTTTACCAAATGGCATTGAATTTCTATCGGAAGTGTACAAGAGCTGGGTACTCCAGAAAGTGGGAGGCCAAGTCGGTAGTGTAGAAAGAAGTCATGTGAGGTTTGTTTTCAGAACAAAATATTGCCAAAATCACAAGACAAAATCATGGTAAAGATGCATTGTTTCAACAATTTATGAAAAAATGTTTAAATAAATAAATAAATGTTTAAATGTAAAGTATATTAAAACCATTCAAAGTCTGTAAAACATTCATATTATAAACTGCATAATACAAATTGTGAACAAAATTTTACAAACAATTCTAAAGTGTAGGCTTTGTCGTTGATAAAAAAAATAAAGAAATTAAACAAAAATATTTATTTATATGGACTATATTTGTCTAAGAAACTTTGCATGTTGTTGTTTTGACTGCTAAGAATAATGATTATGAAATTGTTCAAATTACTGTCCTTTAATTTGATACACATATATATTAATTCAATCGGATCTCTCATCAAAAAATGTGAACTTATTTGATATATCTGGAATCTACCATTTCACCTGTTATCTAGGGTGAAATAACTGATCATGTGATCCAATTGTTTCTGGTATTTGTTGAAGATAAGAAAGAGGTTTGTTCAGAACAATTAATCTAGCTTTATCTGCTTTAAGATTGTAGGTTTAAATTTTTAAAAAGACTATCATACTTATGTTACATCTTATAACAAATATAGCATCGAACAGTTTGCCTTGCATCCCTTCTGACCAACTTGACTGCTAAGACACACACAGTATACTAGCTATCAGTGTCAGTGTTTGCCAAAAAAATTATAGACATATGTATCACCTTTGTATTTTGTAACAATACCTAACATCTGCAACTAAAAACATACTAAATTTATAAACCTTCTCAGGTTCTGTAAAAAGAATAAAAACAGGCCAATTTTGTATGGCATATCTCTCCCTTACTGTTTTTTTTAAACTACATTCCTTACCGGCATGATATCCCAGAGATGATCCTCCGGAAACAACACTTGTCTTATCAACACAGAGCAGAGCTGTGTTTGCACTACTGAAATAGATACCTTTGAAGAAAAAGGTACTATAGATAAAGGAAGTTTGTAAAACACTGTTATTGGTTATACAAGTGCGTATCCAGGGCCAATATGGATGCCTTTTTGTATAATAGTGTTTACATAGTAGATAATATTTGAGTTCCCATTACTCCAAGATAATGATTCTCTTGACAAATCCACGAAATTATCCTAGACCTCAATCATCATTCCAGCAGTTATCACTGGTACATTCCATAGCATCATTCTAATCACAAAATCCTTTACCCAAAATCTCAGCAAGTGCCTCCTTCAGGCCTATCAAAGCACCTGGAGGTAATCATAGAAACAAAAATCCTCACACAAAGTAGGTCGGCAAAACCCATTGGATATTTTGTCTTTAAGCTCCAACATTTTAGTCTTTTCTCACATCTTACTGTTCTTTACCGATTCATTGGAATCTTGAGAATTATTGGTATTTGTACACAAGCAAGGTTTGCTATGATTAGCACAATTACACAGCATCCACAGAGCTTTCTGATAGCCTCAAGGTGATCAACTCCTCAAGGACTGGACCAAATTTCTTTCATGCCCCCACCCTATATCTGGTCTTAATAAAGTCCCATTCCCTTCTTTGATGCACAGCTTTTTTCGTTGCCGCATCCTAACCATCAATATTAAGAACTTAACTTGCCTTGAGTAAGGCGATGATACTATAAATGATAATGCACTGTGATGTAAAGAACTGGGGCATTGCACCTTTGAGTCTAAGATCCAATCTTAAAAAAGGAAACAAAATGTTTAAAATAATGTATCTGGATGTCTGGCATATGTTACACCAAGGTGTTTTTAGTGAATAATTGACTATCACACAGGATCAATTGCAATAAAATAAGTGCAGAATTACCTCAAATAAGAAAAGCATACTAAACATTTGAGACGCATATTTTTGAACCATTGTTTTTCTTGTTAGTGGGTTCAACAAATTGCCTCATTTGTTTATATTTTTTTTTAGATTTTGATTTCAAAGATGTTACTCATATTTTTCTCATAATCCATGTTCAAAATGATAAAAAATGCTCTTATGCAAATCTAAAGTAACACACTTTTGACTTGTATGTTGTACATTCCTCTCTTTTTTGTAAAAATATTCGTCATTAAATATATATATTCACATATGGATTGAGGATCACATTAACCCTTTCAGACCTGAATTTCCATATAGGTACATAGTCCATACTGAATTAATATACACTCTAAATACAAATTGGAATGCTTGAGCATTCGCTCGTAACCTCCTTTGGAAATGTTCAACTACAAATGTGCTCTTTGTTTGCAATTTCCTTCGATTCAGTGTCACAATGTTCAATTATGTTTTATCTCCGTTTCTGACAGTCTTGATTGGTACATCTTGTATTAGATGTCAAAAAAACTTGCTCCTTGGCGCCAAGCAATCATCTTCTCTGGGTATCATTGGAACTAGGTGAACATGTGAGTAGAAGATGAATTTATTGGATCATGCGAAATCAATATCAGGCAAGAACTAGGTTTGGATTTGTTTGAACAGGTTTATATTCTTTATGTGGCATGATTTTTAGTGAAGTTATGAAGTGGAATGAACTCTCGGGAATGAACTATGGTCGTGTGACGTACCCTTTTTAATTCTTTATTTTCAGTTTTTAAAAGGAATTCACTTTTCTTGGTTGCCAAAATTTACGTGTTTTTATTTATTTTCAGCCTATTGTGGAGCGTTTTTGCCTAATTTTACGCACTTTTTCAGTTTTTCTCACCACTTTCAGTTTTTTTTTTATGAAAGGCCATTCTCATGACTGCTAGATTTGAAAATAAAAAAAGTCTTTAATATAAGAATGCACGGAACCTCAAC